>SNQN01006956.1:3429-35680 GCA_008642245.1 Bassia scoparia
AGAGGACATCCTTATTGAAATTAAAATAAATAAAAATAAATTAAAGAAGCTTGCTTGAGACGATACATAACAACTCCCATTAATGATGATGGCGGAAACCCTACCAATACCTTCCACGGTGCGACTGGTCAGAGCAAAGCCCTGAAACAAGGGGTCGAGTTCCCCCCTCTTAAATTACTACAATACCCTTATACATATAAAAAACTACCCAAAAAAAACATTCCTAAAAAAAATCAATCAAGTCTAATCAATGCACGAAAAATAAGTTAATAAGCCAATTAATTATATCAACCCCAATCATTATAAAGCAATTAACTACGAATTGAAAATCATTAAAAATTACAATTCAAAAATTCAATCAATAACTACAATTCATTATAAAATAATTGAAATATTTTCAAATTTCAATTACAAACATTTTAAAAAATCTACTCCGTAATACAATCACAATTATATACCTTATATCCATACATGAACGTAAGAATTTCGGAGAAGTGCAAAATTGTGAATGGGTTATAATATTGAATAAAATCAACAAAATTTAATTTTACCTGCACGCATAGCGTGCAAAAAATACTACTCCATAGTAGGGTGAATAAAGAAAAGAGATTAAAAGGAATGAGGAAGAAGAAAGAAAAACGAAAAAAGAAAAAAGAAAAAAAAAGAAAGAACGTATATTTGCTAGGTTGAATGTGTATGAATGCGCATGGTCCAAGCAAGAGTAATTGCCACCAAAGCCTATGTTATACAAACTCCCCTACATTGCAAGATACAACCTCCTAGTATATATATGTGCTTTTTTTTCATTGCTTTTATTAGTTGTCAAATATTTATATCCATCTAATTTTATCTAATTAATGATTTTTTATTTTTTTTTAAAAAAAACCATGCGTGAGAAATAATAGGGGAGGGGAATAAATCATGTGCCACATAAGCTAGGGGGAGGGGGTTGTAGTTTGCTAGGTAGGGGATTGTACCTAATAATTTGCGTAATCGCCACCCAAGTACAATCCCATGGGTCGTCCCGGCACGGCCCGTGGCCCATGGACCCTAATCGTGTTGAATGGGCAATTAAAGGGTTACCCAGGCCCAAAACATAACACTTCTCTAAGTTCCTCAAGTGCCACCCGCAAATCGATCGAATATTGCAAAGAAGCTGCAAAATCCCATTGTTTTGTGCGGATTGTGAAAACACAAAACAAGAAGAACGAAGAGAGAGAAAAAGTGTGACAACAAAATGATGGAGTTGGAGAAGATTGCAGAGTGACTCCAAAGCTTCCAAGAACATCGATTGGGAAGGCATGGCTAAACTCCTCTGTCTCGATGAAGCTCGCAAGGAGTTCTTCACTCTTCGTCGTGCTTTCGATGAAGTCAATATCAGCTCCAAACCAATTCAGCCAGTCTTTTTTTTTTTTTTTTTTTTTTTTTTTTTTTTTTTTTTTATTCATGCATTCTTCTTTTGATCTGGTTTGTTTCTTTTGATTCGATTTCATTAGGTTTCGATTGATTGTTGTTTTGTGAAATGCGATTTAGATTTGATGTTATGATTTATGCCTAATTAAATTTGGGGGTTTCCTGATTGGTAGGTATCCTTGTTCCGGATTCGGTTCTTTTAGATTCGCTTATTGGAAATTACAACTTTAGTGTAGTTTTGATAATCGCTTTATGATTGCTGGAAAATGTGGTTTAGCTTGCTTAATATGAAGAAGAGAAGTCTTGAAGATGATTCCCCTATTTTGTTGTTCAATGCTTTTTTTGTTAAAATTTCTTTTCTGTGATGTGGTCAAGGTGCATTCGTGAAGCTGTAAATGTTCTGTGTATTATTACTCATTGTCTGTTGATTATTTGTGTGCGATCAATAAAAACAATTGAGTTGCATTTCTTCAATTAAACATTCATTGTCTTACGGGCTTGGATGACATAGAGGGTTAATTGTTCGATTTTGGTGTTTTGCAGGAACCTGAGCCCCATTGACTGGGACTATTACAGGAGGGGATTGGCCATAAATTGGTTGACATGTACAAGGAAGCTTACGACGGTACGCTTCGCTTTCATTTTATAGTGCGTTATATCTATTATCAAAAGGGCTTCCTCTCCTGATAATTATAGAGATTATTAAATCTTGATGTTATGAAGAATGATTCAATTTGCTGTTCCAGAGAGTTTTTATTGAACCATATTGACATTCAAGGTGTAACAACTAACACTAAGTTATGATCTTGACTGTTTAGCAAACATTTATTTATGAAACAGTGCACAAGGAGTTATCTCATTATCTGATTGCGTGTAGACTATAGGGCGATGTTTATGAAATGTTATCGACTTATATAATAGAGGCTTAATCAAGGTACTTTATTTTTGTGGGCTTGGAAGCCTTGGAGCCYAAAAAAGGGTTGCGGTCAATATAATGTCCCATATTGTTTTTAAATGGATTTGACAATTGTGGAGGCTCATACCTATTTTTGATGGGAGATGTTTGCTTATATACTTGGGAAATTGCTTAAAGATTCGGGAATGTATGATATCGTTTGTGCATTCGTCATACAAGATGGTGCTTAATCTTAAAGTGGTTACAGGTTACCTTTGAGGCTTCCCATTGTTAARGGTTTTTGTGTTTGCTGTCTTTTATTGTTAATTGTTGAAAGRTAAAACAGATGTGCGTGTTCTTTTGTAATGTTTCTGCAAGGCCCTTTGTTCTGTTTTTTATCTACTGAGGTCGAGCAAAGGGTTATCTGAGAACTCATTGATACCAGCTGCTCTTGAAAATGTTTTCTATGCTTTATAGATACATGTATATAGAGTACAAGTGTGAGTGTTGCACTATGCATTTAAGATCGATCAGCCTCTCATAAAACTTCCTAATTTTTCTTTCACCTTCCCTTTTCTGTATGTCTGTTAAATTTTAGCTCAGTATGCTTTGTGRTATAGTGAAAGATAACATAAATTCTGCCTTTTCTGTCTGGTTTCCTGTTTTGCATTAGGTGTCTTGCATAGTATATGTTAGATACAAATTACTTATGTTTGGGATTGTATCATATATAATCAGAATGCTTTCTTCTAGTGACAGTTGACAATTGTTGGTTTTGGAAGATTCCAGTTCTTAGTCACAATTAGAAATCCAAAACTTTAATTACACTTTTTGATGATTATGCTATGAATGATTTGTTGTCCCTCATGTTAAACAATGGTAATGATGGAATTTTGGGAAGTAAATTTGCCCTTGGTTTACAACACCMAAAATTATGTGGCAATAGCATTGTGGGAATGAATTCTTGATGATTATGTGGCAGCTTTGTGATAAGGAAATAATGTAGAAGTGGGCGGTAATTATAGACTATGTTTACTGAGCGCACTGCATTTTCAATTAGCCATTCACCAATTCTTCTGAATCCAATTATTAGCTGTTGTCTGTGACACAGATTATTATTATTTTAAAAAAAATCTTTTTAAAGAGGAAGGGTTTGTCAGTGATGTAAGTGACTTTATTATCTTGCATTTCAGTTTCTTATCCAATGGGGTTGAGTTTTGAGTTCGCAAGTTTGATCATTACAGTCACACAATCTATTCTTTTATCTGTTTTTCTCTTTCTAATGGGCTCTTCGTTTTATGGTATGTTTGATGTTTTCTTCTGTAATCCCACAGATTTATAAAATGTAAATTAATCCCGCTGCTGGTTATGAGCAATTGTTTAATAATCATATAAAGAAATTAGTTATCAGTGTTTAACTTTTATCTCTTTATCAATGATTTACCACCAATAAAGTATATTATACTCCCTTTGTTTAATGTAGATTTAAGTCTGATAGTACACAGATGTCTTCGAATATGTTTATCTAATAAATTAATGTTTTATGGGGAGATGAAACATTGTTAAAAGGCTTAAGCGCCACCAAGGCGATTGGACTGCCCTAAGAAATAGGTAGAAATCGGGGAAAAAAAGAGTTTGCGTCTTAGTGATAATGATGGTGAAGGTGATGTGATGGAGAGAGGAAGCTTAATATCGAACATTACTTGTTTCAAAGATAAGGATGTTAGGGGCTATCAAATATATCAAGATGTAGAGAGATATCTTCCTGATTTTTTTTCTTTCTTCTTTCCTCGTAGCGCTGTGCTGATTAACAATCTATCAAATTCCCAAGAGCCAAGTTATTTGTATATGTATTGGAGGATTATCTATTTGTCTGGCTTTTCATCTTGGACATGGAGTTCTTACTCTATATTTAGCTTGGTGATGTGCGTTCAATTACACTCCCCTGTTTTAAGCTTGCTGAGATTACTTCTGAATGTGAGAGCTTTTGTTTGCAGGCATTGAGATTCCAAAAATATGTGACAAGTTCCCCAGAATACAAACCAAAATTTGATTGCTTTGGTGAGTGATGCGTCTCAACACCTTTTGGAGTGCATTGATCATTTGTTTTGCAACTTTATAGATCATTTGTCTTATTATTTTTCTTTTATTTAACTAAATCTTGGAATTAAGTTAAATTAACGGGTTGATGATTTATACTTCTGTTTTTTCCTCGCGTACACTCTCTATTTTGAAATTCATAACTTGCTACACTTTTTTTTAGGAATAAACTCTTCTATCCTCTCCTCTTCACATGAGTCCTTTTTTTTCTCTCTATATTCTTCTCGTCCAAAATCGCTAGGAGTCTGTTAAATGAGATGTGTGATAGCTAATAAAAAGGGGAAGTATTTATTTGCCTTCGACTTTCCTTTGCTATTTGCAAGTTTCTTCACATGAGTAAGAATTCTCTAGGAAAAAAAGGATTTAGATGGAGACGACAATAAGTTCAGTTGCTAAATAAGAATTGCTGTAGATATGGGCTGCGTTATTTCATATAAGTTTGTAACAAATTTCATATATTGTATGAGGCTCAAGATGGAGGTCTACAATAATTTGGAAAATGCGATTCAGGAATTCTCTTGGAGTGTATGGTGAAGACAGCTAAATAAGGTTGTAGAAAAGTTGATATTACTCATCCGTTACGTTTTATGGCAACACTTGAATATTTTTCTCTCAAATAATATCAAGAGTTGCCATAAAAAAGTAACGGAGGGAGTATTATTTACAGGGTAAAAATTCTGCTACAATTGTGTTATATTTGTATTACCAGAGAAACTTTGTCTAATGCAAGTCTATAGGTTGAGTTAGAGCTTATGTGTTGATTCATTGTTGTTTGTTGCAGCAGTTGGTGGAATTGAAAGAAGCAGACAACAATCGTTGAAAGAGTCTGAAAGATTAGAAAAAGGAAATAGCAGAATGTGCATGAGTTGAAGGTAAGACCATTTGCTTACAATCTTTAAAATGCTGTCTTTTGTACTCTAAAGCTAGTTTCATGTTTATATTCTGTTCTGATTGAATCTGGTTTTCATTCAGAAAAAGCTGAGCACCATGACTGCGGATGAGTACTTTGAAACACCCAGAGTTGAGGAAGAAGTTCGACGATGAGATCGCACGAATTATGGGGTATAATTTTAATTCTTTGCTGTTCTGAAATCTTCCTGGCTTTGATGAAAAGTGGATCGTTGAAGATCATGGTGATTGATCCAATAGCATAATAAAATAACCAATGTTTTTTTTTTTTTGCGATCTTGATTCCTTGTGTAAGGATAATTTCTTTGCTCTTACAATTAATGTTGATTGCTTGATTGATGCCTTTTTGTACAAAAGGCCTAGCACAAACGTTTGTCAAATGGCCAATACAGTTTGGAAGTAATTTGAGAATATATCTTTCTGCTGTGCCGGCTTTTGCAATTTTGTTGAATTGATTCCAAAAACTGCATTATTAAGAATAAAAAGTAAGGCGAAGGTGAGGAATTGTTCAACAGTAATCATATATGCGTTACTGCAGTCATCCCCAGGGTGTGCCCATTTCATTCACCTTAAGAGAAGTTCTAGCATATCTACATCAAGTAAGCCGTATGATAGAGTAAGCTTTACTTACAGTACATTCTAATTTCTGGAGATTTTGAAATAGATTTTCATTCTCACCCTGGTGGCTTTCTAAACATAATATTATCAATGTCATTCCGCTTGATTTAACAATGGACCAAAACCATATGAAATCTGATAAATTTAGACACACCCTTTGGCAAAACTCATTAAACCGTTTATGGAGTTGAGGACAGATCATGAAAACAAATTCTGGAGCTGTTTGATTTGAATACTTGGTTTTCATTTAGTGAAAAAGAAAATAAAATAATTAGCCATTTGATGAAAAAAGAAAATCTGACAAATGTGAATAAATTAGGCTSGTAAACCATAAATCCGTATKTAAAACCATAAGCTCATTCTAAAACCAAAGTAACACAATCCGACCTGATCATCCTCTACACGCATTGCCGTTATTGGCTTGCGTATGGAGGGTGACATGACATGAAGAATTGAAGAGGCCATATGCTCATAAGTCAATTGTGATTCCCAACTAATGACACATAATAATAAGGGTAATCCATTCAAGAGCATCACTAAATCACTCTAGTCCACTTTCCTTGCCACACTCTCCAGTCTCCACTACGAGCACCACGCAAGACGCAACCGTCACAAGTCACTACAAATGCACATTGCATACTCTCACTTTTGACTCATTCACTCAGTGACTCACTCTCTTCTTCCTTTCCTTAACGAAATCAATAAACTTGTTGTCAAACGTCTTAATCCTGAAAAGACACCCCATTTCCTACAAAAATCAAAAAGATTCCCTCCTTTTCTCCCATTATTCCACTTCCATTTCAAGCTTCTACCTAACGCATTTATCATACACTCCTCTTCAAACCATCCATTTCTCTGCTAAATTCATCTACAAGTAATTTCTTAAAACCCCTTTGAAAACTAGTCAATTTTTCCAAAACCCACTTCACTTAATCATCAAACAACAATGAATGAACCAGAAAATCACCKGTTTCATCATCATCAGCCAAAACCAAAGACATGGAAAGAAGAGCTTGTTAGCTTAGTTGACTACAGTGGAAGCATGATGAACATTGAAGATGATGAAGAAGAAGAAGATAACATCAATGGAAGTTATGGGTCTTGGAAAGAAATGGTTAAGGAATTTGCTAAAGGAATTGGGGAAATGATGATGGAATTATGGAGGAGTTTTAGTGAGGTTGTGAAACAGAGTTTAGGAAATGAAAATTCCTTCATTGTTAGCAAATTTGGAAAGCCTTGTAAAAGGGTTTGTAGTAAAGTTGATTTTTTGAATGATTATTTGCCTGAAGATCGTGATCCTCTTCATTCTTGGGTTGTCATTTTCCTCGTTTTCCTTCTTGCCTTTTCAGGTTYATTTCACTTTCTCACTTTAAATTGTGTATGTTGTTGAAATGGAGTTTGTTTCTTTAGTTTACTGCAATTCTATGTTTTGTTACTTTTTGTAGTTGATTATTATAATGGGGTTTAGTTTGGTTTATTAGACTTGAGATATTAACTTGATTTTGGTTCCTATATCAGAATTTCACAAGCAACAACCATTGCTATGTCATTCGTATAGTTATCTACTGTACTATTTTAGCTCAGGTGGTAAATATACAATTGTACTTTTGTGTTCTGATTGGTACTGATGCTGATTTACAGCAGTTTGCATAGTTGAATGATTGATATCAAATTATTAATTTTATGGTGGGTTTACACTTTACATGTTGACTTCAGTGTGGTAAAGTGGTACTTCTATCCAAAAGTGCAACCAAGTTGAAGTTGTTTTGGTTAAACGTAAATCTGTAGTATTGAGTTTACAGTGCATGTATTTTTATTGAATGGTGATTAATTATTACTAATTCTACATTACAGTACTTGATGTTGTGTTCTGTTGCATTTCTTGACAATTTTATCTATGTGTTAGTTTGGTCATGTTTATTGGCTAATTGTCATAAAAGGAATTTGGAATTACCAGGGTTTATAGGATTGGAGATAATAACTTGAATTTTCAGTAAATTAACTTGGTTTTTGTACTTAAAACTGCAACTACATTGTGAAGGTCATATGTCCAATATATATATATTTTTTAATTTTTCAGCTGAAAAAATGTGATTGTAAAATGGCGTTTGAATTAGTCAGTAGGAGTTAACTGATATTAAAACGATGAATGGCCTTGTATACTAGGTCTAGTTTGACTAGAATCTAGAAGCAGATATTTGCTCCATCATATGTCGTTTGCTGTTTAATGCCTATATTTGTAACAAATCGCGAAACCTGATTTTTACTATGTTTAATGGCAAGGAATTGTAGATAGATTGGAAAATTTCACATCACATATGTGGGTGTATCTATTGTTGGAAACCTGATGCTTGTCATATTCTTCCCCTTTTCTGTTTGGTATTTATACTTTTGTAATTCTATGTATTTCTTTGTATATTTTAATTTAAGATATGTAAAGTTAATGCTATATATAGAAACTGTGAAAGAGGATTTGAAAACTAGAGAAATGCAATGATTGTTCATTTTTCTAAATGTATGCAGTAATTGAATGTAAATATCAGAAATGATTTTCTAACTCTGTGGTGAAGAAGTGGCATATACAGTCCTCCTAATGTCTAGGTCGTATAGCCTTCCTGATGGTAGAACTTATTCATATGAAGAGCAAGGGTTTCCGGTCATTTTGCTAGATGCATCCATAATTGTTGCACACTCTTTTCTTTCTCTAGGCTCGCAGGTACATTTTTTTTTTCAGTATTTTTTTTTATTTATGATTGTAGCTTCTACTCAGTTATTAAGGTTTGTTATAAATTTTTATTATTAACTAATTTATATATTTTTGAATGTTTTTGATCTGACTTAAAACTAAAATGCCCTTCTCCATGGGGTTTGAGAAAGCTTGAAAAAGATCTAAGGGACAGCTAAGTCAGCTATGAGTATGTTGTGTTTGAGAAATCTTAAAAGAATATGCTAAATGTGAAGATCATGCTGTTGATATTTCTTTTTATTTAAAATTTACAGGGATCCTGGATCAAGGCTTCTGTCTTGGAGGAATTTGTGTTTCATTTGATAACATACTGATCTTCTGGTTTTGGAAAGTGACCCCATCCGACGAGGAGATACAACATAGCCTCATTATATGTCTCATTTGGCTGATGCAGTGGGTATTAAAGGAAAGTTCTGGGTTCTGGGGTATCAGATGGTGGCTTACATGTCTGGGCTGCAATGAGATTCATACAGAACGACTTGCAGGTATAATATCTCTTTCGTTAACTGCTAGTTTGACTAGTGTCCTTGGTAGGGACTTTGAGCAATATGTGCAGGAATATTTGCTGATATATTTATGATATCTCTTGTTGAAGACCCTGTAAACTGATTTATTACTTTAATTATCACTGATCAAAAGTCATTTCTGAGTATGCTTTGATTGTTCATCAACGGGGTTAAAAGGAGTCATATTAGGGATAATGAATGTGAGTGGAATAGGAGCATCTGGTGATGGACATAGTGTGGTTGCTTGGTTGAAGGATGATGAGGGAAATTGTTACACTTTTCTCATAATATACTTATGCAATTTGCCCCAAATGGGTAAATTTCTCCACTCTTTTCTTCTCTCGGCCCTTTTTACATCTATCCTTCATTGCCTTATACTTCAGACTTCCTCTGTTTATATTTCTCACTACACTATCCATATGGGAAGTTCACATTATTGCTACACTTTTTTTTAGGCAATGAAACTCTCTGACATCTCTCCCTTACATGAGTCCTGTTTTTTTTACTTCTATAGTCTTCCGTCAACAAAATTGGCTAGGAGTCCATGAAATTGAGAAATGTAGCACGTAATTATGAAATTGGGGAAGTATGTTTCTTACTATCCTTGATGTATTCCCTCAATCCAACTTTGCTCTATATATGTAAAACCTTTGCTCTCGTCAGGCTACATTGTAAGTGACCACTTGTATTTACAGTGGGTTTAGGATTACTTTTGCAATATTAAAGTTTTTATATATTATTTTTATTTTTTTGAATTATATGTTTTCAATAAATCAACGATTTCTAATGTCTAACTCAAAACCAAAAGAAATTTGTTGGCAATAATTCTGCAAAATGCAAATGACAACAATTATTCACAATATTCATCAGGTGACTTGATTTTAAGGTAACTTTTGACATTTCACATAATGGAGAAGGAAATAGATATGAAATCGTATATCTAAATGAGACCTTCTCATCCAAGACCTGTTTTACTAAATAAAAAGATTTCAGCATGATAAGAAGTCATAATTACTTGAATCAGTAAGTTGACTTGATACACCCTTTTGATAGTTCTAACTTTCATTATRAATATATTTTGTATGAAGTCCTCCGTTTTTGATAAAGTGACACTGTTGTCTAAGATGTATGATTATCTTTGTTYTTTTTACTTCTGTGGGAATGACAGGTACTGCCATGTTCGCCCCCATGATAAATCCCTATGATCCAAACTTAACTAAAGAAGAGAGAGTCAAAGTGTGGGAGATATGGACTTGGAAGAGAAAATTGATGTACATTTTAGCACGGAGATCCTCGCGATTACTGAAGTTCTTTTATCGTCAGAACTTCTTTTCTGGGAGGCACTATCCAGTTGAGAAGTGGCTGTCGTTATCATTGGGAATCAAAGTAAGTACTTTTGCATCTGTTGTTCATCCTAAAGGTTAGTGTTGGCTTTTTTCAGACTATTGATATGGTGGAGTCTCGATAAAATTTTATAKTTTATTGACTTCTTAGTTATATACTAGTGGAGCTAATTGGAAGTGTTAACTAGGTGCCTGAAGGAAGTCCTATAGCTTTATCAAAGCTGATTCCCTCCGCTTCTAAAGTAAACTAATTGTCATTTGTCATTTGAATTGATGGGCAGTCTTCACAAATTTCTTGCTATTTACTTCAGGATAAGATGTTATCGGAAGATCCCAAATTTGAAGAATTATGGCAAAGAAATGTGGAGGAATCCTTAAGACAAGGCAGTGTGACACCACTTGTGGAGGAAACGGTGCTGCAGGTTTCGGATTGGGGCTTTAGCATTGCAGACCTGCAAACTAGGAAAGCAAGAGCTGCAAATAACATCTTAGGCTGGCTAAAATCTATGTACAGTCGAACTGAGGAAGAAATAACTGGGTTCCTTGGTCCAATACACATATGGCAGGTTTGTTTATGCCATCTTTCTTATTGGTGATAACCACAATATATTACAAAAGAAAATTGTAATCCTCCTGTTTAAGGTCATTAATGAATGCTTCCTGGACGTTTTTCCAAATTTTAGGGTCGACGTTCACAAAACAACCCAGTTCACTCATGACACACCTTATCACCTGTGTGCATGACATCTTTTGTTAAAATGTTGTAGACCGATTGTTCTTTAGTACAAATCCAAACCTTCTGACATCTTCGTTTCATTATTTGGAAAAACAGGGAATGAATGACAGGGTTGTCGCTCCATCAGTAACTAGCTTTGTGCATCGAATTTTACCAGGAGCCGCGGTGCACATGCTCCCAAATGATGGGCACTTCACATATCTCTATTTCTGCGACGAGTGCCACAAGCAGATCTTTACTACGCTATATGGAATCCCGCAAGGCCCTCTCCAAAATTCTTTGTTGCCTGATTCATGTATGACCTTGGATTGTTCAAAGGCTGAGCAGGAGCCAGATGATGAATACTCAGAAACCAAGGCATCATCTGTCTAATTTCTCTAACTAGCAGAAGACACTGTATATATGACCTCTTTTTTTTTTTTTTTTTCTTGCAGCTGCCAGTGTATCCATGAGGCTACAAAATTATAGGCATTCTTTTTGTGAAAAATGTTCAGAATTATAGGGCAATTATTCTGTTGCCTAAAATATAATCTTTAGTGATGAGAACTGCTCATGAAAGCTCATTTTGCCACTACGATTGTGTTCCCGGATTGTCTCCTTGTTGCTTTCTGATAAATAATAGTGGTTTTATAAGGCGCACTCCATAGTTAATTAAACTTAACGGTTAAATTTTAAATAAAAATAGGGATTTTTCCCCATATACCCCTGAGTTTTAGCTTAATAACTCATATARCCTCGTGTTTTTAGAAACAACTCATATACCCCTCACATTAGAAAAAATAGCCCAAATACCCTTACTAAGACGGAAAATGTAACGGTYTTAAGTTTAACCATTTAAACACCCTCAATTAACTTAATCCTATCTCTTTCCTCCCTCCATTCTTTCACCTTCGAGCCTCTCATCCATTGTTACTCATACATGAAGCACCTTCCAAACTTAACCGCTCAAAAATCAAACCTACGAACAGTACAGACCCAAACTTAGCCGCCCAATTCCAACAACTTAAACTTGCAATTGCCCAATTCCATCCATAGTAAGGGTATTTGGGTTATTCTCTATGTGATAGTATTATGAGCTGTTTCTAAAACACGGGTATATAGTTATTAGGCTAAAAGTTCAGGGTATATGAGGAAATCCATAAAAAATAAAAACTAGACATAAACATCCAAAACCCAGCCACACCCAACCCCCTTCGACACCATCAAGACTATACAGTAGGTATTATACCAAGTACCAACTCACGAGAATCAAACCATGCTATCGATGTCAAATCGCTAATTATTCTATATTATTACATGAATTAATTGTGATAAAAAAAGTAATTATAACTTTTTTTTTTGACAAGAAACCGAAAGGGCGATTATCATTCATACACAATAACAAAAGAACAACAATATCAGGGTAGTCCTCCAACCAAACTTGTAACTCTTGACAATTCACACTATGTTTAGCTAAAGTATGAGCTACCATATGCCCTCCGTTTACGAAGGAAAAACTACAGTACGACAAGATAAAATCAACAACTGATATCCTCAATGATTTCCCAAAAAAGGAGACCTCCCTCACTCCATTAGTAAGGTGATTAAACACCTTCCAATTATCAGTTTCGAGAACAAAAGGAATGGAACCCAGCCTCCATCGAATCTGAAGTGTGTGCCTCATAGGCAGCCTCCATGGCCTCCACTCCCCAAACGTAATCCACCCAAGCAAGTGCCATAACACAATCTCCTTCCCAGTCTCGAGCAACACTCCAAACCCCACGAGCCGACCCACAAGTAGTCGCATCGGAGTTTAATTTGTAAATTCCCATTGCAGGAGCTGACCATTTCGAAGCATTCAGAAGAGGACCACCACCCAGCCGCAACTCCTCTCACAAATACTTTCCGCACCATCCCATTTATTTTTTGCAACACACACTGAATTGCAGCCATTGTTGCTCAAAGACAACCATATTTCGCCTATACCAATGCACCATACACACACCAGAAACAATCCCACCATTACTTTCCTTTTGTCTTGCTGCCAGAATGTGACAAATAGAGGAAAAAGGCATCCCTCGAACTCCCTAACCTGCAGCCGAAGGGAGAGAGGTCCAAAGCACCTTGAGTCCTCACAACCACCAGCAAATGCCCAACAGTTTCGGGTCCATCCCCACATCTCCTGCAAATCAGTAGATCTCAATCCCACGTTCGAAAGGCTTACCTGGCTGCAATACCACTGTGTAAGACTCCACCCAAAGCATCCGCACTTTCGGGGAACTTGCGCATGCAAACCAAACGCCAATCGAAAGTAATGGGGCAACAGAGGAAGAGGCACGAGTTTAGCGTCCTAATACGAAGTGCATGATAAGCACTTCTCATTGAATACATCCATTATTCGTCAAATGCCAAAAACCACAATCCTCACTGTCAAAGAATGGATGTGAATTTTTTGAATTCCTGAGCCTCAAACTCACAAAACATAGCACCAGTAACGACACACTTTCACCTCCGCTCGTCCATAAATCACGAACTATAAAAGCCTGCATCCCATCACAAATTCCGGGAGCAGTCACACAAAATCGGAGTGACGGACCAAGGCTCACCCACAATTTTGGTCGAAGACATTTCCCACACCTTTCTAGCTCCAAGCCGCAACACCTCTCGAGCCCCCATAATCGACTTCCAAGTGTAACTAGGTGTTGGGAGAGCCGAGCCTCCAAAAAGGAAGTGAAGGGAAATACTTCCCTTTAAGGAACTTTAAACATCAAGGAATCAGTATTTGTGAGGACCCTCCATGCTTGCTTCCCTAGCATTTCCATATTAAACATTCGCATGTCCCTAAAACCAAGGCCCCCTTCTTTCTTTGAGCACAGTAATTTGTCCCAAGCTATCCAGCTAATTTTCCTTTTATCTCCTCTTTGCCCCCAAAAAAATTGTCGACAGAGCTTCTCAATAGCCAATAATATACTATCCGGGATCCTGAAACACTGCATTGCATACGTGGGAATCYCTTGAGCAATAGACTTGATCAAAATTTCACGTCCTGCTTGWGACAGAAACTTTTCTTTCCACCCTTTCAATTTCTTCCAYACACGATCCTGAATARTTTGAAAAACCTTCTTTTTGGAACCACCCAAGTACGTAGGCAAACCCAAATACTTATCATGATTCTCCACCGCCTTAAAGGACAACTTCAATTGAAGCGTATTTCTCTCTACAAGCTCAACATTTCGGCTAAAAGAAACCTCAGACTTCTCCATATTCAGTTTTTGGCCAGAAGCAATCTCATAGGTTGAAAGAATATCCAACACTCTATCCACCTCCTCTCCATTTGCCCGAATAAACAACAAGCTATCATCAACAAAGAACAAATGAGAGATAGGATTCACATGACGACCAATCTTCGCTCCATGTATTTCTTTGCGTCTTTCAGCTACGCGCAATAAAGCCGACAGACCCTCAGCACACATAATAAATAGGAAGGGAGAAAGAGGATCCCCTTGCCTTAAACCCCTCGAGGCCACAAATTCTCTGGAGGGTTGGCCATTCACCATCACATCAAAAGAGGCCGACCTTACACATTTCATCACTGCATTCAAAAAGGTCACAGGAAAACCAAACTTATGCATTAAACACTCCAAATAATTCCATTCCACCCTATCATAGGCTTTACTCATATCCAATTTAAGGCCCATAAAACCTTTTTTCCCTTTCTTCTTCTTACGCAGATAGTAGAAACACTCATAAGCCACCAAAATATTATCAGTTATTAAACGTCCCGGAACGAACCCACTCTGGGACTCATGAATAATGTCACGCAGGAAGCACTTTAATCTATTAGCAAGGACCTTTGACACCAACTTATACAAAACATTGCAAAGACTGATAGGCCTAAAATCAYCAGGAGACTCACAAATTTTCTTTTTCGGAATAAGAACCKCATGAGTCTGGTTTATAGATCCAATATCATCCCCATTATTCAAAATTCCCAACACTTTATTAATAACATCATAGCCAARAATATTCCAGTATTTCTGGTAGAAGAGAGCTGACATACCATCGGGCCCCGGAGCCTTTGTAGGGTGCATCTGGAATAGAGCTTCTTTGACATCATCTCCTCGAAAAGGAGCCGCAAGCTTAGCAATTTGATCTTCTGTGAGAGCAGTGTCAATGGAGTCAACCACTCTCGAGACCTCCGTATGACCACAAGACGAGAATAAATTCTCAAAATAAGCCACCAGAATCTCCGAAATATGATCCTCATCCTCATAAACATTCCCGGCCTCATCATTAATCTTCCAAATCCCYTTACATTCCCTCCTTTGAAATGAAATTAAAAAGAAACAAGATATTGTTATGAAGTTTGCGGCCTTATAGATTATACCTATTTCAAGTGTCGAAAACTTAAAATACAGAAACTAGGGATGAAGATCTCGTCGTCYGAAATTGGATCGCAARCGTAAAACACGCCGAAAAAGTACGTCGGAAAGTACACCGGAGTTCCTGAGAAGAGAAAAAACGCAGTCCAAGGACCCAGGGGTTTGTACCTTAGGGACCGCCTCCGATGCTTAAGTCAGCAAAGTGTCACGTGCCGACTCTTTGACTCCACGCAAGTAGTCAAGCTACGCGCGCCACTCACTATGTGTCCGTCGCAAGATGAGTCAGGCTTCCTTAACCTTGGCACTTAACCTTGTGCCTTACGAAATCCACACTTAGCAAGACACAACTTGTGCCTAGTCCCAAGTATACGTCCCTTGACGTATGAAGTAGTGCGTAGAGCAAGTCCTTTAGCTCGTAGCACTCCCAACCACGTGCAATTCCTTGCCTAATGTTTAGCCACTTAAAGTGGCTAAGTAATTGATTGAAAAGAACACAAGTATTTGAAGAATGATAATTTTATTACACACAAGAAAGTTACAATGTGTTCTCCAATTCATTTGTACAAATCGCTCAATGCCTATTTATAGGTGTAGACACCAAATGTGTCTCCCCAAATGAGTAATCGATGATGAAACATACACGTTTCGTGAATCGATTCGATTTCGAAAAGACGCAGCTGAACTCGTAAATATGCTGATTACACTTGAAATCATGAGGCAAAGGTCGAAACAAGAGGCAAAGAATTTCTTTAATCATTTTCTATTTTTCGGAATTTTCTGGTTACATAAGATTTTAAAATAATTACACTGGTGATGTTCATGATATTCTATTTTCAACACATTCTTCTTATTTTTCTGAGTTCGCCAGTATTTTTAGATTAATTTTCTGATTTTTCTATGATTTTCTATGAATTTTGCAATATTACAAAACATCAAATATACGCAGAATACACAGAAATACGTAAATAAGTCAGAAAGAGTACGGTCGGGAAGATTCCAGAAACTGCTCCTAGAAGATATACTTTCTGTGCGCAAAAGGGGACGTCTAGAGAATAGATCCAGATACTCAGAGGTCGAAATGTTGTGTTGGCGAGACGTTTATCGCGACCGAATCAGATTCTGAAAACGAAATTAGCGTATATGACGCAGGGACGAGCGTTATATATCTCCTCCGCCTGCGTAATGACCCACTTTTCCTCCTTCGCGCTATAATATACCGGCCGTCTGCCTCTCGAGTTCTGGAAACTTTACGACCCAACACTTTCACTGACTAAACTTTCAACATAGTTCTCTTGTTCCCATACAGCTACAACTTCAAAATACGAGTTTCGTGCCCTGATTGACGTTCAAGAACGAATCAAGGTTAACCTAATTGAGATTAATCTGTTTCAAATTAAGTTTTCGTTAACTTATTATTATTTCACACTCGTCACAGATTATTAGTGTGCATATTGTTATTGTCAATATAGCTGTATTTTTGTTTCGATTAGCCAATTCGATTCAATTAGGTGTTTTCTTTTAGTTTTACTTTAACAATTTGTTATTCGCAGAGACAAGGTGAGAAGAGCAACATGTAATTATTATGCCTTACTAACCTTTGCTTCATGTTCTTGGTACATATTTCTATCACACTGTATGTATTGCTTAAACAAGACCAGAATTCAATTGTGTATCAATTAAAAATCAGAATTCATGGACGACGGTTTCTAGGCACCCTATATTATATAATATCGCCACCCAGGTAGACAATGTTGCTAATAGCACAACTAGTTAGTCTAGACCTGGTAGTAGCTGCTTGTCTAAAATACAGTAATTATTATGCCAGAATCTAGGTTTTCTTGAATCCAATTGTTATGATTACTGGAACCACAATGGACCGTGAAGCGCACATGCGGCGATTGATTACTTGATTCAATCGTACCATGCTTCACCTTACCCACATGTTGGTTATCTGGACCTATTTTGTGGGCCTTAGTGTTTGGCACCAATGTTTCGAGGCGTCGTGATAAACTGTATAGGCACGGTGCGTGATCCCCTCAACTCACCAACACAGCCCAACGCATTCACTAGGGATTCCAACTGGTCAATTCCATGCACATGAAGCTAGAGTCAACCCCCTCGAAGTGGGGTTGAAGCCCTACAGTTTTTCTCTTCGATGCCTATTACAAATATACGGCCTTGCCCCTCGAGTTTCATACATCTTGTTAATCGAATTAAAACTCGTAAATATTGTTAATCAAATTAGAAAGAAACCGAAAATGAGGTTTGTGTACTACAGAGGTATACCTTAGATTTCGTTTCGTGAATCGAAATCACAAAAGGGTCGCGCATAAACTCGTATTTGAATGATGATGTGTATGGGACAAAGACACTATATGAAAGTTTTTGAAGTCGTGAAGTTTTGGGTCGTCCAAAGTTGTCCCAAAACTCGAGAGGCAAGGCCGTATTATACGCGGAAGGCACAAAATGAGCGCTGATATACGCGCATGGAAAGCGTCATATACGCTCATTAGGAGAGCGTATACTACGCCTCATAGGGAGCCGTATGTACGCTCAATGCTGGACGCGTATATTCACCGCTCATGGGTGAGCGATATATACACTCAATGAGCGGCGATATATACGCTCCATATGAGCTATAGTACGTCAGTTATGTTTTTGCCTGATACTTTCGAAGATTTTTCTTATTCTGCAAGATTTTACTGATGGAATCTGACATTTTCCCTTCTCCATGAAAATACTCTAGGGTCTTATGATTCCGGAACGCTATCCGTTATTCTTTTTGGCTACTTTCCGTATTTTCTGCTCATTCCCACGTACTTTGATATTGTTAAAATATTGCCAAAATTCATAGAAAAATCGTAGGAAATAGATATCAGAACAAATAACTCTAAAATACTGGGAACTCAGATAAAATGACAGAAGACTATGCAATGAAAATGTGAAAATCATGAAAATCACACAGTGCAAAGCTGCTTAAAAAATCTCAGTTAAACAGAAGATTCCGAAGAATAGATAACAGATTAAAGAAATTCTTTGGCCTGCTTGGTTGACCGTTAATTGCCTTCATATGATTTCGAGTGTGAATTCACATATTTTGAAATTTCTACGAGTATCAGCTAGCGTAACTTTTCGACAATCGAAATCAGTTACACGAAACGTAGGATGTTTCCATCATCAGGATTACTTATTTGCGGGAGACATATAATTGCGGCTGTCTACAGTTCACCGCAGCAGCAGCTCAGCGTTGGGCCACTAGCTGTCGCCGTCCACTTTGTCGAGTCGTCTTCTTCTCTAGTTGTCGTCYCCGTCGCCGACAATCACAACTCACAAGTAAGTAAATCTATTTAATTATTTTCTTATGAATTTTTATGTATGAATTTTACGAATTTTTATCTATGAATTTTATGAATTCGATTAGATTAATTATAAACAGATGGTATATAGACACAAGATCTGATGAAAAGTAAATAGAATCATAAAAATGAAATAAAAATGGTACCTTGGAAACTTTATGAACGAGTGCATTAACCATTTGACCAAACAAGAGAAAGAAAACAAGCATAGAAGAGCCATGAATAACAGTGCCTAAACTACCAAAACCCATCAAAATATAATCATATTTATCAACAAACGAAAACAACTGATAAAATGGAGCAACTAGATTATTTCAATTTATTTTAATTTTATTATTCTTCCCTTATTATTTCAAGTTTAACTTGTGTTATAAAGTAAGAATGTTAACTCTTTTTTATTTATTATGCTTTGTAGGCTTGAAAGATTTACCTATGGAGCAATCGGAAAATCATAATAGATGAAACCATTGATACAATGGAGTGATGAATTATGTTTTTGATTGGTTTAGTATTTTGTGTAATTCGAATTCAGATATCTGGTTTTTCGATCCGTTTCGGATATTCGGATTTATTCTGACCGAAATCGGATTCAAAAAACAGACTTTCGAAAATTCAGATATTCAGATCGGGTAATTTACGGTATCCGGTTTTTAACAACCCTAGTAGCTGCTGTGTCGTTCAGATGTTGCTGCTGTGTTATTTGATGTTATGGTTTTTTGTAATTTTTTAGTTCAGATCTTGGAATTTTTCTCAAGTTATTTGGTGAATTATTAGATTTGTTCTAATGAGATTTGAATACAATTAATTTTATCAATCAATTTTTTGTGTAAGTGTTCTTTAGATTAGTATTTATTTAGGGGTGATTGTTATTTGGTTACTGAAATCAGCAACATCAATTGCTGTTGGTTTTTTTTTAAATGACAATCACGACGGAAACAACAAGATTCGTCCCTAATATTCCTTCTCATACTTGTTTTTAGTATACACACTAGCAACAGATTACTTTTATCCGTCCCTAAATTTAGGGACGAATTCATTTTACCCGTCCCTAAAGTTTGATATCGGAAGACTCGACACGGACCGTATAGTGGTTGTGTACTTGGGGTGGGCTGATAATGTGAAGTCAATACTTCAGCATTATGGGAGGTGTGGATCTCATTTGGTCTATGGAGTTGGTTTGTTTAAGGATGTGTTTTCGAGAGGTTATCCGTTATCCCATTATTTATCATTGGGCTCCTGTAAGCTCATTGATTTCTTCTTTGTTTCTTGCTATCATGATGCTATGTTATTTTATTTTGGTATTGAAAATTTTATTGGTTATTATTATCAAATTTAAAAGTGGGTGAATTTGCAATTTTGCTTGTTTGATTTTGAGGTCAAGAATCTTGTGCGAATGTGCTTTGTATAAAATATTGTTTCTTTATCAGCTAATAATTATTGACTGAAATGTTGATATTGATAAAGTTACCAAATTATATCAACAAATCTGGGCAAACAAAAATTTGTCACTGTTTCATTGATTTTCTTAACTTATGATATTTTCCTGAAATTGACTTTTTAAAATGACAAAATTGGTTTTAACAACACCAATTTGGGCGAGTTGCACAAAATAGTACAAACTTGAAGCTCAATTACTTGAAAATTGGTATTGTCATGTGGACACTCGATCAAGTTGATATTGTTTTGTGGATCTTGCTCCAAATCGGTGTTGTTGCGACCAATTATCAGATTAGGAGTATAAAAATTCAGATCGGACTTGCTAATTATGCAGCAAGTTTCTTTCATATAGTAATAAAGTTCAAATTGTGGTTTACTTATATTATGTATCACTGCTGCTATAAAGTTAGTTAAAATGACTTAGTTGTTTGATTTGGAGTTGTCTTTGTCATTTTAATCCACGGTAGGGGAGGTGATTACAGCTTTTACCTTAGTTGCTTAGTTTATAGCAGTGAACTTGTGAATATTAGCATGACTCTTTGGCCCCACTCCTTTTGTGTGTTTTGTATTCTAAAGTATTAGCATGCACAATATACCCTTTTGTTTCCGGAGTTGCATGTAATTGTTAATGTTGTCTCGTTTGAATACAGGAAAAGAAGGATTGTTAATCCGAAAACACCAGACTTTGATGCGTTGGATGTAGCAAACAAGATTGGAATCATATATTTATATTTTGATCTTTGACCGTTATTGTATATTTTAAACTAATTAATGAACTTATTATTGTAGAATTTTTTGTATATATATTTATGATCGATATTGTATATGTGGTTATTATTTGACCATTATTATTGTATGTTTAATTATTATTTTGTTTTTGTGGTATATATTACGATCGTTATGATCGACGATAGCATGTATATAGGCATAAAATTTGCAATATATAGACAAACCCGTGTATTGTGTGTGTGTGTGTGTGTGTGTGTGTGTGTGTGTGTGTGTGTATATATATATATATATATATATAGGGTTTGTCTATATATTGCATTTTTTTTTAAAAAAATAGACTATTTGCTACGATTTTTGGCCATAACCGCAACAAATAGTCATTTGCTGCAGGCTCATTTGCTGCGGTTAAGAACCGCAACAAATGAGCTTTTTTCTACTAGTGAGTTGAACTCGAAAATGTGTGTCTTCGGGGTGACATCAGGCAAGTTTTTGGGGTTCTTCGTGGATGAAATGGGCATCGAAGCAAACCCGGACAAAGTACAGGTTGTCCTTGACATGAAATATCCGACAATAGTCAAGGAAGTGCAAAAATTGACGGGTTGCCTAGCTGCCCTAGGAAGATTCTTGTCTAAATTTGGAGACAAGTGCCAACCCTTTTTCAAAGAAATCAGAAAAAATTGTAGGTCTGAATGGACCCAGGAAGTTGAGGATGCATTTGTATAGTTGAAAGAACACCTGCATTCATTATCTAGGCTGGTTAGCCCTATGGTAGGAGAGACACTTTATCTCTACCTAGCGGCATCAGACCACGCTCTATCAACAGTCCTTGTAGCTGAAAGAGAAGGGGCATAACTCCCAATATACTTTGCAATCCATGTTCTTCAAAGTGCGGAGTTGAGATACGCAATGACGGAGAAGTTCGGTCTGGCCTTGATGATGGCAAGACAGAAGCTCAAGCCCTATTTCTCAGCACATAAGATTGTTGTTTACACCGACCAACAAATCAAACAGCCCCTAACTAAATTGGAAGCTTCAGGAAGGATGCTGGGATGGGCTTTAATCCTTAGCGCTCACGATATCTCGTTTAAGCCAAGGAAAGGCATCAAGGGGTAAGCCCTGGCAGATTTTATCGTCGAAACCACCAGGTCTCCTAAACAAGAAGGGCCGAATGATGTTTGGATCCTATTTGTCATTGGTTCCTCTATTCAGAATGGTTGTTGAGCGGGTATTTTGGGAAGCCCTAGTTAAATGAGGCTGAGTATGAAGCCCTAGTTGCTGGCATTAAGATGTGCCGAGCAGCAGGGGCAAAGAAGATAGAGGCAATGTCTGATTCGCAGCTGATAGTGATCCAAGTCAATGGCTAATATGAAGCACGAGATGATAATATGGTCAAGTACCTAAAATTGGTGAAGAAAGAAACCCAAGGTTTAGAGAAATTTGTGTTGATGCAGGTACCGAGGTCTGAGAATAACCAGGCAGACGTGTAGTCCTAGCTGGCAAGCTCCGCTACTGGAAATGCCCCCAGGTCTGTCTTCTGGGAAGTCAAGGATAAATAGTGTATAGACGACCTCGAAGATACTAACTTCATAGATCGAGGCAACTCATGGATAGATGATATAGTCAAATATAAGATTGAAGGAGTTTTGCCCGATGACCCATTGTGAGCCAAATATGTCAAACAATGCGACTCCTGGTTTGTGTACTGGAAGGACGAACTCTACAAGAAGTCCTACTCTCATCCGTCGCTAAAGTGTGTTACCCTTGAGAAAGGCTTGGAGATACTAGAAAACATCCATGAAGGGTTCTGTGGTTCTCATATAGGGGAAGAGCTTTGGCATGCAAGGCCTTGCGAACTGGATATTTTTGGCCTAGTTTGAGGAAGGATGCGCTAGAGTTGGTAAGAAAGTACCATAAGTGCCAAACATGGAAAATCTTCACCAGAGACTGGCCTCGGATCTATCTACTATTCTCTCTCCAATCCTCTTTGCTAAGTGGGGAATGGACATACTTTGTCCTTTTCCTCAGGCATCTGGACAACATAAGTTTGTATTGGTAGTTGTGGACTACTTTACAAAATGGGTCGAAGCTGAACCCTTGAAGAGTATTAAGGTGGCTGATGTCCAAAAGTTTATATGAAAAAACATTATTACACGATTTGGGGTGCCTCAATCTATCGTGTTTGACAATGGTCCTTAGTTTGACTCTAACGAACTCACAAATTGGTTGGCTCAACAAGGGACGACGGGGCACCTTGCCTTTTTGTCCCACCCTCAAGCGAATAGTCAAGTCGAAGCATTCAACAAGATAATTTGCAACGGTATCAAAATGAAGTTGGATGATGCAAAAGGCCTATGGGTCGAAGAGCTGTACAATGTATTGTGGTCGATACAGATGATGGAAAAGAATTCAACAGGAGAGTCTCCCATCATGCTGGATTACGGGTTAGAAGCTGTGCTACCAATTGAAATTTTAAAGCCTACAATGAGAGTGATGATGTATGACGAGGAAGAAAATTGGGCGGCCATGAGGCACAGTTTAGATCTACTTCCTGAAACTCGGGGCAATGCTTTGCTTAGACAACAAATCTATAAGTTGAAAAATGACTCAGGAATACAACAAACAAGTGTCACCTCGGACCTTGAGATTGGGAGATTTGGTTCTTAGAAAGATGGAGGCACAAGGTAGGGCAAAGGAGCAGGGCAAGTTAATCCCAAATTGGGAGAGTCCCTATCGGATTTGTGAAGTCCTAAGGGATGTTACATTCAAACTTGAGACTGTGGATGGACAAAGGCTACCTAGGGCGTGGAATGTAGACAACCTGAAAAAGTATTATGTTTAGTTAGGAAGTTGAAGCTATGATGCAATTTTGTAAGAAGCGGCCATGTAATGAAATGGCTTTGCCAACAATGAAATGAAATCTAATGATTGGGAAAATAGTCAGAGTTCCTTAGAGAATGTTATTTGAGTACAAATTGGCTAATCATAAGGCCTTCAAACAATCTAAACACATTCGGCCAAATACATGGCCGAAGAAGATCCATGACCCTAAGAGGCAACACGAGGGAATCAAAAAGTGTAATAACACAAAGATATCCTAATGTCAAAAGGTAACGGTAGGGAGTCTAAATGTGTAACACACACAAAGATATACAAAAGCCAAACGGCCACCGACCAACATTTTGGCCGGTATGCCGGCTGAACTAAGTGATCTATTCTAGGTATTATCTATGGACTAGTTCGGCAGGGCACACCCCCTATAGAGTTAGAGCTTAACCCTTATCTTTAAACTTGTGTAATAAATAGGTCTCAATTAAGATCAGTTACGGCTTCTCTTAGTAAGATCAACACCTATTCTTAAGAGTAAACTAAAAATGAGACATTTGGACTAATAATAAAGTAGCCTACACCCTTAATGAAGCTGATTAATAAGGCTTAGAATGTTGATTAAAAGACAATAAGCTAAGAAATAAAGCCAGCTACTCGATCGGTCTAGGACAAAGTCCACCAACAACTCGTGGAAGCTGGCTGAAACGAGGGATGCTTGGAAAGTTTGAGGGCAATTAATGGAGTTTGATTGACTCGGCACTCCTAGTAAAGTCCCGAGTCCATCAATCATGGACTTGCAAACTTCCCATGCCCCCCTCGTCATTGATAGCGCTTTTATTTGTTTTACGCACAAAAAAGTGCCGACTATGAGTGTAGACACCTGAAAATGTGTCTCCCCAAATGAGTAATCCGTGATGAAATATACCGCGTCTCGCGTTTGTTTCGACTCGGAAAAGATGCTTTGAACTCACGAAAGTTGGAAATACGTGAGGTCGTACTCGGAACTATTGAGCAAAGGTCACTTACAAGGCAAACATATTTTCTTTCGGTTTTCTCGATAAACTCAAAGGTTTTCAAAGGTTTTCAAACGAGTTAAGCTGGCGATTCTCGTGCTTTTTGTTTTCTATCATGTGCGTCACATTTTTCTGAATCCGCCAATATTTTTAAATTATTTTTCTGATTTTTCTATGATTTTCTATGAATTTTGCAATGTTTAAATACGCAGAATACGCAGAAAATACGTGAATAATTAGAAAATACTCCGGAAATACGTGGAACCTTCTAGAACATTCTAGAACTCCTTGCTTGGAGAGCAAGGGTGTCTAGGTGCGTCGAATCAAGGGAAATCACGAATAAAATCGGAGGAAATCGAAATATTTCGAGGTTTTTGGAAAGAATATACGAAATCAGTGAGCGTATATACGCAGATGCTGAGCGTATATACGCTCACCAGGAGCGTATATACGCTCCACATCCAGCGTATATACGCTCACCTTTGCCATACAACTCTTGCCAAAACCAAAGGCTCATTGTGAAGCGTATATACGCTGGGATGAGCGTATATACGCTCCCCATGAGCGTATATACGCTCATCCCAGCGTATATACGCAGGGTTGCTTTGCCTCCAATTTTGCCTCGTGCCTATAAATACCCCTTTGCCTTGCTCAGTTCGACTTACGCACAATTCACGACTTAAAAACCTTCACTTCACACGACTCTCAATACACTTCATACGCTTCACAGCTTCACAGACACAAGTCACGAGACACATCTATACACTCTCAAAACACTCAAAACACATTCGTTTTCGATTCAAAGCATCGATTCTCTTTCGAATCAACAAGCGAAATAAGGGTATAAATCTGAGATTACTCACCAAAAACCTTTCTTTCACTCTTTTTCAATTCCTTTTGTCTCTTTTAATTTGATTAACCATTATTTTGAGTTTTAATTCAATTAAAGCAATGTAGAAACTCACTTGTTAATCGTTTCATGTAAATATGTAGGTTTTATTCATATTTTCATTGTTTCCATGGTTTTTGGCTTTCATTATTATACATATTGTTATTGTCAATACTAACGCGTTTGTTTGTCTCAATTAGCAATTCAATCGAAAGGCGACTCCTTTGAGTTTTTTTCTAACAATTTGATTGTTTGCAGTGACAAGGTGAGGAGGACACACATACATATTATTATGCCTTACTAACCTTTGTTTTTCATGTCTCGTTTGTATATATATATTCAATCACACTTGTATATATTGCTTAAACAAGACCGGAATTTAATCGTTTGTCACATTAAAGTCAGATAATCATGGACGACCGGTTTTTCTAAGCACCTTATTAACATTGACTAACAATCAAGTGATCGCCTTGTCCATTGTAGAAGTCTTGGTTTGTTTATAATAGCAACCCACCTAGTAATCAATGCACTTTCAAAGTCAAATCAATAGGCTCTTTTGAATTCAATTGTTATGATTTATGGAACTACAATGAGACCGAGTAGAGGCCGCTACATGCGGGCGAATTGGGTTACAGATCTGATTCGTACCATGTCCCCGAACCCACGACTGGTTACTTGATTGGACGTGGGGCCATTAATTTGGCACCAATGTTTCGGGCGTCCGTGAATAACCTATATAGGCACGGTGGCGATCCCCTCAATTCGACGACACACCCCAACGCATTCACATGCGGATTCCATGGCTCAACTCCATGACACTGAAGCTGAGGTCACGCCCCTGCCTAAGGCGGGGCGAAGCCCTACAGTTTTTGGCGACTTCACTGGGGATAATCACCATTTGGTGAGTGGACAGACTTGAAAGTCTCGTAGTTCCATATTCATAATCAATTGAATTTTGCTTGTGACCCTTCGAATAGGGTCATGTCTTAGGCACCTTGGTCTCAATATGGGCATGTTCTATGCTCGAGATCACCTTAAGGGGGGATTTTATCTTGGTTGCATGTGGTTAATTGATCACATGGCTAAGGTAAGTCCTATCCCGCCCATGCCGCGTATGCACGTGTTACTAGATGCGTGTATATAAGGGGTATCTCGGCCATACATCACCAATATTGTGGTGGTGAAATTGGACCCAGCTCTACTCTTAGGCATGGTACACTATCAGACTTAACCAAGCCGACTTATAGTTCACTTAGATCCTGACCTTAAGTGAATAAATTGGTTTTGTGTTTCAATCAATGTGCTTGTTAACTTGTGACTCTTTGTTCAGTCCAATTTCTTAACTAAGCCCAGTCTCTTAATCTATTGGTTCAAGACATGAAGTTTGTTGATCCATTAGGCCCATTTCCAATTCAATTTCAAACTCCATTCGACCTAGAATCTGACTTAGGTTCGATTCCAATCCAAGAGTCTTAAATCTGACTTAGATTCGACCTTTTAACCTTAAACCTGAATTAGGTTCAATTCAATTCCAATTCAAGAACCTTAAGTCTGAATTAGGTTCAATTCAATTTCAACCCAAGAGCCTTGAATCTGAATTAGGTTCGCTTCAACTTCAATCTAAGAACCTTAAAACTGAACTAGGTTCGATCATAGACTCAACCCTAGGAACTTTGATTCAAGGCTAGGCCCATTCAATTTCAAGTGGCTCATAGGTCTAAGAGGTCCTTAATTCTGAAATAGGCCCATCTTAGGTTTGAATCTTTCTCGAGTCTAGCACCTTAAATCAGATTTAGGTCTAGCCCATTCAAGTCTACTTTCGAGTTCAGTTCCTTAAGTCCAGAACCTCAAAACTGAGTTAGGTTTGTTCTTAAGAGTTTTCAATCTTTTGTTTCTGGGTTCTAAAGTGTAATTTCTTGATTTCAGCAAGATAGCAAAGACTCGCAACTTGTCTCTGGGGCCCAGAAGAGTAACAAGAAGCCAAACCCGACGCGCTCCTGATCACAAGACACTTCCATGGCAAACATCGAACAACAGCTTAACGCTATTCTAGAAAAGCTCGAGTCTGTGAATTCTCGCCTTGATGCCCAAGAAAAGAGCATTGGGGAGCTGAAAGAAAAGAGGACCCAGGAAAAACCTCTCGAGTCTGACGGGGAGGGAGAAGACGATGCTGAAACACCACTTCCTCCTCCAAAGACTGAGACGGAAAAAAGGGTGGAGCAACTAGAAGAGATGGTCAAGAGGATGTCCGAAAATTCAGTTCAAGGGCCTCGTGTTGCTGATTATGAGATTAAGGGCCAGCTTCCAAAGAAGTTTGTCATCACTGATTTGCCCAAGTTCAAGGGAACTGAAGACCCAGAGGACCATCTCCGCACTTTCAACATCTCAATGGTCCTTAAGGGAATGAGCAAAGAGCTATTCACTTCGGTGTTCCCTATTACTTTGGACACCCATCCATCCAGGTGGTTCAAGACCCTGAATCAAGCCAAGCTCGATGATTGGGAATATATCAAACACGAGTTCCTAAAGCAGTACAGGTACAATTCCCAGCTTCCTGTTGGTCTCCGTGAACTAGAGGCCACCAAGCAAGGTGAGAGAGAAAATTTCTCTACTTTCCTTAATAGGTGGAGGGAGAAGCCGCTCAAATGACCAATCGACCGAATGAGGAAGATCAAGTTCGAATGGTCATCAAGACACCTGAAAATGTGTCTCCCCAAATGAGTAATCCGTGATGAAACATACCGCGTCTCGCGTTTGTTTCGAATCAGAAAAGATGCTTTGAATTCATAAAAGTTGGAAATATGCGAGGTCGTACTCGGAAATATTGAGCAAAGGTCAAAGGCAAGGCAAAAATACTTTCTTTCGGTTTTTTCAAAGGTTTTCAAAGGTTTTCAAAAGGTTTTCAAAGGCGATTCTCATGCTTTTTGATGTTCATCATGTCCGTCACATTTTTCTGAATCCGCCAGTATTTTTAAATTATTTTTCTGATTTTTCTATGATTTTCTATGAATTTTGCAATGTTTAAATACGCAGAATACGCAGAAAATACATGAATAATTAGAAAATACTCCGGAAATACGTGGAACCTTCTAGAACATTCTAGAAATCCTTGCTTGGAGAGCAAGGGTGTCTAGGTGCGTCGAATCAAAGGAAATCACGAATAAAATCGGAGGAAATCAAAATATTTCGAGGTTTTTGGAAAAAATATGCAAAATCATTGAGCGTATATACGCAACTGATGAGCGTATATACGCTCAACAGGAGCGTATATACGCTCAACAGGAGCGTATATACGCTCATACTATACATACGAAAACTGCCAAAAATTGTGAAGGGAGCAGCGTATATACGCTGCAAGTGAGCGTATATACGCAGGAAGCAGCGTATATACGCTCATGAGCGTATATACGCAGGGTTTTTTGCTCCTCGTTTTGCCTCGTGCCTATAAATACTCCCCTGCCTTGCTCAGTCCGAGACACCACGACTTCATATGCTTCCTACGCATACTCTCTCTCTCTCTAAAACACTCAAAACACTCAAAACACATTATACTTTCGTTTTAGTTCAAAGCATCGATTCTCTTTCGAATCAACAAGCGATAACAAAGGTTGAATTCTGAGATTACTCACCAATAATCTCTCTCACTTTCTTTTAATATTGACTAACCATTGTTATGAGTTTTTAATATAATTAAAGCAATGTAGAAACTCACTTTTAACTTGTTTCATGTAAATATGTAGGGTTTTCACAATGTTTGCAAGGTTTTCATTGGTTTTTGTTTTTCATTTCATTATTATTATTCATTGTCAATACTAACAATTCTTTATTCTTGTATAGCAATTGAAGGCGAAAGATCCATTGCGCTTGCGTTTTATCAAGGACTAACAATTGTTTTCTTTGTTTTCATGTAGCGATTCAAGGCAAAGGATTCGTTTCATTGCGTTTTACAAACTAACTTTTGTTTTCTTTGCAGATTTAGGGTAAGATGAGTTTGCATATACTTCGAAGTTTATGCACTTCATTTTATTGCATATTGTCATTATTGTATAACTTTGTATATATTTTTCTAAACAAAGACCGGAATTATGTGAATCACTTTAAATCAGATTAACTATGGACAACCTGTTTTAGGCACCGTTTTAACATGATTAATACAAAGTGGTCACAATTTCTAGGTTAGGTAGTCTCTTGTGCATAATAGTAACATACTCACTTAGTAATTTTAGGGTTAGAACGCTTCTAAGGTGCTAAAAAACGTAAGTTGTGTGCATCCAATAAATCGTGTTTAATGGAATTACAATGAGACCGAGTAGAGGCCGCTACATGCGGGCGAATTGGGTTACAGATCTGATTCGTACCATGTCCCCGAACCCACGACTGGTTACTTGATTGGACGTGGGGCCATTGTTTTGGCACCAACGTTTCGGGCGTCCGTGAATAACCTTTCTAGGCACGGTGGCGATTCCCCTTACTCGACAACACTACCCCAACGCACTCACGTGCGAGATTCCGTGGCTCAAGCCCACGCAAAAGCACCTCGATGTAGTACCAAGCCGCGCGCCCGCTATACGCTGAGGGCGCGGCCCACGTCCTACAATTTGGCGACTTCACTGGGGATAATCACCGTTAGGTGAAGTGGACAGACTTGAAAAGTCTCGTAATTCCATCATCACGTTTATTGGATTTTGCATTTTGCATGTGACCTTTCGAATAAGGTCGCGCCTTAGGCTCCTTGGTCTCACTATGGGCATGTTATATGCTCGAGACTACCTTAAGGGGGGATACTACCTTGGCTGCATGTGGTTAATTGATCGCATGGCTAAGGCAAGTCCTATCCCGCCCATGCCGTGTGTGCACGTGTTACTGATGCGTGTGCATAAGGGGTATCTTGGCCATACATCGCTAATTGCAAGTGGTGAAAACTGGTCCAAGCTCTACCCTTAGGCGTGGTACACTCTCTGACTTAACCTAGACTGACCATAGTTGGCTTGCCGTCGTGTGTCTTGTATATATGTGCATGTATGGGTCCTAGCCATTGTACAGTTCTAGACCTTAACACAACACTTTCATATAGTCCATGGTCATCTTTTAGTTCACGTCATGCATTTCATAGCCCATAGTGACTTTAGTTGACCTCTGCCTTAGTCTGTGACCATAGTTCACTAGGACTTTGTCCTTCAAACTTTCGACCTTAGTCCACACAGACTTTGACCCTAGGTCTTGACCCTTGACCATTAGAGTCCACATAGACTCTGATCTTAGGTCTTGACCCTTGACTACTAGGGTAGGCACAGACTTTGACCTTAGACGTTGACTTTAGTCTCACATTAGGAGTGACCTTGCATTCAGCCAACACAGGCTCGACACATAGGCATGACCCTAACCACATAGGACATATGCATACATTCTCACGACATTTGGTGCCCTTTCAAAAAAAAAAATTCAAAAAAAAAAAAAAAAAAAAAAAAAAAAAATTCAAAAAAAAAATTCAAAAAAAAATTTTCAAAAAATTTTCAAAAAACGAAAGGGCACCTTGCATTCATACATTCATTCTAGGAAAGATGACCATGGAATTAGGACATGCATTTGCATCTGCATTCATTCAATAATGACCAAGGAAGTTCACTAAGGGTTTATTTCTTTTTTGAAACAGGGGTGAAGTCGTCTCCAAGCCCTTGCTCGACCCAAAGAGTTTGAGCCCTCAGCCCAGTCCAAACCTAACCTTCCTCTAACCTTCATTGATCCCTCAGCCCAATCCAAACCTAGCCTTCCTCCAACCTCCATCATTCATCAGCCTTAACACCACACCTTCAGCCCAATCCAAGCCTAGCCTTCCTCCAACCTTCATCACCCATCGACCCTAACACCACAAAATGGCCTCCCAACAAGAAAAGCTCCAAAAGCTTACCGAGCAAGTTCAACAGCTTGAAGCTAAGATCAAGGAGTTGACCTCGAGCTCTTCCTTGGACAAGCTGTTTGAAAAGGCAATCAAAAAAGCCACCGACCCCACCTTCTACCAAGACCAACCTCCTCTTGACCCCAACCTTGCAACCAAACTGCCAAAGGATTTCTCAGCCGAAGACATACCCAAGTTCAAGCAGACTGATGACCCTCGATTCCATATAAAGGGATTTAAGACCACCATGGCACTTAAAGGGATTGACTCTGCCTTGTTTCCAATGGTCTTTCCCCTTTCCTTGGAACCGATATGTCAGAAGTGGTTCTTTTCACTTCCTGAGAAAGAAATAGCTACTTGGGAAGACATCGTCCACGCATTCATGGCAAGATACAAGGGTAACATTCAGACCCAAACATCCTTCCGAGAGCTTGAAATCCTCAACCAGGGAGAGAACGAGGGGTTCACCACCTATCTT
>SNQN01006957.1:0-35677 GCA_008642245.1 Bassia scoparia
GGGCCGTAATGGTTCCAACTTGTTAAACGAGTTTTACTTATTGAGATTTTAATACCTTGATTTGAACTGTTTGCGCTAACTTGATTTTCGCTGCAATTTGTGATTTTGCCTAAACGTTTTAACACGTGGCGGTGACATGCCAACGATTCTCCGTATTTTAGTTTAATTATTTCACAGGTAAAAGTGGAGAATTGTTGGGGTGTTACAGAAGCGCAATAGCTCCCTTGTCTAATTCCCCCAAAGAAGAGAAGGAAAACGGAAGGAAACTATATCCAATTGTCCTACAACGCGCCGAATACTTCTCCCGCTTCCGCTGAGCTGCTACCGCCATCATACGACTAGGAACGAAGTCAGACAACCCAGATTACATCAAAGGAGAAGAACCCGTCAGATAAACACACACATCCAGACTATGAACGGTAAGACTTATCGGTTCTGGCATAAAAATTGGCATAAAAATCTGTAGTTAACAAATGATTTTAAATTGTTGCAGGAAATTGTATACCTACAAGTTGATCACACAATTAGACTTTACATTTGCATTTCGAACAAATAGTGCGGTAAGCATAGAAGTGCATTTTTGGAATTAAAGATTTAAAGTATTTTGTTTCTAACAAATTTGTTCTTAAATTTACAGGAAATCGATAACTTGCGTGCACATAATTCGACTACTCATTTCATTGATAGTCAATTTCTGGTAAGTAATTGAACCTATTTTGGGTTGTGCAAGTTTAAATTATTACTTTTCCTATGATTGTTCAAACATAATCATTGTCATTACTTCTTGAAATTCATACACTCGACAACAACAAAATCAAGTAAGCATGGACAACATATTTAAGTTTAGCAACCATAATAAGATATATTTTCTACAAAATTTATTATTTTTAAAACCAAATTTACTTTGATACGATCATTGCTATTATTATTTTCCTATAATTAAGCAATTTTTTTGGGGGGATTACGATTTTGATAGATGTTAGACTAATTTAAAATTAAGCATCAATCGACATTTTTTTTAAACAAAAAAAAAATCCAAGTTTCCGTGTAAAAAAAATTGCATGGCCTATTTTTTGGGTAGTGGTAAAAGAGAACAAAATCACTAACCCCATAAAATCGATCAAATTGGAAAAAAAAATAGAAATTTCCTATAATTTGGGTGGCTTTTTTAAGGAGATTGCGATTTTGATAGTTGTTAGACTAATTTAAAATATTGTATCAATCGACATTTTTTTAAAAGAAAAAAATCCAATTTTCTGTGTAAGACATAAGTATAAAAGAATTTGTATGGCCTATTTTTTGGGTAGTGGTAAAACAGAACAAAATCAACAATTAAGTGATGGATTTTTTTAATCCGTCACTAAATTAGCAACGGATTTTAAATTCCGTATCTAATTTTAGAGACGGATTTTTAATCCGTCACTAAATTAGCAACGGAATACAAATCCGTTGCTAATTTAGTGACAAATTAAAAATCCGTTGATAATTTAATGTTGGATTAAAACTCCGTTACTAATTTAGTGATGGATTTTTTAATCCGTTGCTAATTTAGTGACGGATTAAATATTCGTTGCTAATTTAGTGACGAATTAAAAATCTGTTACTAATTTAGTGACAGATTTTTTTAATCCGTTGCGACGGATTTTTAATATGTTGCTAATTTAGTGACAAATTTTTAATCCGTTGCTAATTCGTGTTATGAGTTCCTTACCACACCTTTGCTAAAAATGAGAAATATAATTTAGTGGCAGATATAATACTAGCAGTTCTATTATGCATTATTATGAGTATTATCACAACTCTTCTACTATCTTTCTTATGAAGAACTCTAGGTGTAAAAGGCCTACTAGCAAAGGAAAGTAACATTTACTTTATCTGCATTATCAAACCTTTTCAAAAATTTAATAATAAGATGTATTGTTTAGTCAGTTCAACTAAAATATACATTGTTCATCTATTCTTTTATTGTCCAGTTTATTGTTTAAAAATACAACTCCATCATGCTTATTTCACTTATGCAAAAAGTAAACTCACCAGGCCATCCTTTTTCATATCCTACTCTTTTTATGAGTCTATAATATTATTTCTATTATATATTGTTCATCATTTCTTCTAAATCTATAATATTATGAGCATTAGTTCTATTATATATTAATAATCATAATAGAACTAATACTCGATACTCAAGTATCATATAATATACTCATAGTATACTCTCTCTCTCTCTCTTCAGAACAAAATACTCATAGTTTACTCACACACACACCAACACACACACACACACACACACACACACACACACACACACACAAGCACACAACAGTGCATCACACACACACACCACGACAACACCAACACACACACACACACACACCACACACACATCAACAACACACAACCAACACACTTTGTTACACAACACACCACACACACATGCACACCATCAAAACCACAACTGACACACACACATCACACACACCACACATAAGCATTAGTTTTATTATAGAAGTTAGTAGAATTAATATTATATACGTAATAAATATTATTTATTTATTTTCTAGTGCATTTTTATTTATTATTTTCTCAATTGTTTTGCCAATAGATTTTGCAATGGTGAACTTTGATCTTTGAAAACATTGCATATTGACATTTGGTTATAGAATTGGATTGACTATAATAACGAATTATTAATATCACTTCAAATGAATTATGAACTATATATTAGGAAAAATGCAATTGTGCATATTAGTTCAAAGGAATAAGATCCATAGTAAATGAAGTACATTAAGAGAACATGATTAGAATTTGATACATGTGATTATATAAGTATATATAGAATTGATACCGATTTAGTTATATGTATTAATAGATAATTAATCATGATAAGATCCAATAGATAGGATCCTTCAATTATAGAGACAACACCTATAGAAATAAGATTGTGTTATTGTCCGTTCTCAGTCGAGCTGCATGAGTTCGAAAATGAAGAGATATTGATCATACATACAAGCCAACGTATTAACATTAGTAGATATGAACAGTAAATGATGTCCATAAATGATATTACCTTAGTGAGTAGCGAATTTATTTACAGCGTCATAGTTACCACATAAAAACAACTTAAAAATTATTATAGTTAACTTGTATGAATTACCTAAGCTACTATTTTGGAAATATATTGAGGAGTCATTTGATTCTCACTATTAGTTCATTCACTGGTTTGTTTAAAAACTATATAGAAATAATATTACCCTTATGGAAGATTGTGTTCTTTAATCAACTTTCTTATTTAATCCTTCTCATTTTCTTTGTTTCAAGTCACATGTGGTTCAAGGCATGGTCTAGCTACGGCCACTAAGTGGCAATTTTGTGGTTCTTAGATGGAGTCAGGTGAAGAGTACTTTGTTCTGGACGTACCTCGGGGAAAAAGCTACTGAGATACTTCCTAGTGTTACCCCTTACTTAATTCTAACTTATGTGTAACGTGTTGAATTACTTAAATTTATTGGAGATGTTCGTCCTGATTTGCATGTAATAACTTTACTTTTAGCTTACTTTTGAATTTTTTAATTTTTTCCATCTTTGAACCCTACTAGTGAATTGTTCAACAATGCACCTATAATAAGACGGTCTTCCATACATATATTGTATCTTAATATTTATTAACCACTCCCTTGAATGCCATTTGTCAAAGAGTGTCCTCATTAAACTATTAAGACAAACCCTGTGGGACAAAAACCTATGAAGGAAAAAGGAGTACAACCTTCGTAATACGCTTTCGAGATGCTGCCTCTTAACAACCTTCCAGAAATCCATGTGGACAAAAACCATGGTTAAGGGAAAAAGAGTGCAGGACGCGTATTTTCTCCCCCTGATTAGTGCATAGCTTGAGATTTTCCAAAGTAATGAATCCAATGTTACTGAGCAACTTCACACTTGTAGTAAAAAAATATTCTTTCATAGTTGATCCTCCCATATAAAGCCCGAGTCTTCAAAGTTTGGTGTGAACATGGGTGCCTTCTTTTCATTTCACCATATTTATAAAATATAGTGCATGTGATTGTCTTAATGACATTTTGTTTCAAGTTGCCTTAATCATTAAACTTATGCCCTTCTTCTGGAATACATATAAAATAATTTTGATGGTCAAATATTGATCATAATTTATGGCAACTCATAATATCATCAATAATATCATTGTTCAATCTTGTAGCTAATCACATGCATCGCTCCTGGTTCTTCTAGACCACAAGCAAAATATCATCACTGAATACTCAAACATCTGGTTGAGTTCTCAATAACTTAGTAATCAATACTCTTCAAGAGTTTGTTGACACTATAATGCCCAACATTACAATATTCAATATATGAAACGAAATGTCCATTAGGAACTTTTCGAGCATGACTTATAACATGCTAATATATTGTCATCGTATAAATTTCATCGTAATTATAAACCCATCGGAATATAAATTTCTTCTTGTGAAACATCATCTCATCATAATTATAAACTCGTCATATCACAAACATTCACACATTTCACACAATTATTGTATAGAACTAATGCATGCAAATGAGATATAGAATTTCTGACATATATGAATGCTGCAATTGAAAAAATCATGCATAAAGAAAGATGCATCTAATGACTTCCTAAACATGTGATAAATAATATTTTACTTATGACTCACATATACACATTAACGTAAGACTCGAAAAATGACACGTAGGACATGACACTGTATAGTGTGGATTCTTATAATCCTTTTCCGATGGACTGATGGACTTCTGGTCCATGAAAAACATTTATCAACATCATATATATTTTGTTGGACTTCAGGTCCATGATAAACCTTGATCATCATCAATATGTCGACACGAAAAGTGGACATTTATTTCTGATCCCGTATTCACAAGTCCACTGCTTTTGCATATGCATCATATTTATCGATTCCATCATATATGCCGGCATTAAAATTCTTCAAAGTACATTTAGTAAGCTATTTCACAATGATATCTGATAACAAATCTCATTGGTACCATTATAACATTTCTCATATCATAGGCCATCTATTGTAGATAATTCACATATCTGTATGTTCTACTTCCGGAAGGTTTCATACACAATGATATTAATATATTATAATTATTTCACATTTATAGTGTCAACTGCACTATCTTGCCATGTATCATATATTTTTTATTAGAATCGATCATACAATCTACACTTCAAGTGTTGTATTTCACAATTGGCAAGATTTTATCTCAATGTATACACATGATATGACCAAAATGTATCTCTCTATRCTTCTAGAARGGTCATAACGATATACAAATCAAATCACACATGTGCAACATATCTTGATAACATATGGACGAAAGTTGGCTCGAAATCATTCCAAATTACCATTATATATATGCATCATTTGTTGAATTAATTTTGCCAACTTACTCCAATTCTCCCACTAAGTTGCAAAAATAGCTCATATGTAGGGGCATCATCAAAATTCTTGACCAACTTAGTATATCAATTTGCAATATAATTCACTTCAATGGAAGGATCATGTTCAATAAAATATATCTTTACTGAAAAATATTATAAATGGGGAGAATATATTGTGCAGTTGTTTATTATTTTTCTTTATTCTTGTGCTGACTGATAATAGCACCAATAATCAAGAGATTGTTATATGCTGAATACAAGTCACTTGTATGTAATTCCACTGGATAATGATCTTTAGGGTCATCAAATACTTTTACTAAGATACCATATACTCCAAAATTTCTACATACAAGTAATTTTGGTGAACTTTTGGTCACCTAATACTGAACAACTTTTAGGCTATCGTGGTGAACTTATGGCCACCTATTACATAAGCCCATACAGATACAATTTCTTGAATTACTTCAAAATAAACCATTAAAATCACAATTCAAATATAGCTCAATCTCAATGTTATGTCTTGTCATTCAATTCATTATATATTTAACATGAGAGAGCGTCAACACATCATTTCTTTCATATTAAATGAAATTTCATGTTTCCAGAACGGGTATTTATTAAACCCGGATGGCCTATTTCAATCATCACATCTAATCACATTTTCTTTGGATTTCGATGGTCAGTTAAATTATCAACTTTTCAATACTGGTGATCACCTTATTAGGCATACTTCATGCATGGCCATGAATATGATGTGATGTATATATACACTAATATGTGTTTGTCTATAATTGGCAAGACAATCTACTAATAGTTGATCTTATAATAACTCATACTCTGCTGGAGTAGCGATTATTGTCTTGACACATGCTTATTTTTTGTTGGACATCATCTTTGGTACTCTTCTGGAATACTTTATACAATCTTAGTATACTTTAATGTACTAGAATCGATCTTTTCAAGAGATTCATCAAAATGTATCACTTTCTTGAATTTCTTTGTCATTGTCAGGATTCTTATCGTTATAAGATATTAATTTATCACGCTTCAGGCATGCTATATATTAATTAACAATTGATGTTGTCCTTCTGGACATAAATTTTGATCGGAGCACTTTATATCAATATATTCAATTGACAATGATAGATATTCACATCCATCTCCAAGATGGTTCATTCCAAATAATTGATAAATATGTGGCCACATCTAAAAATCAAATTATATTATTGAGGATGAACTTTGGTTAAAACCTGTTGGTTAAACAATTGGTTGATGAACTGAAACTAAACTAACTGATTGAAAGTGACCACAAAAATTTTAAACTGACATAAAGTAATTTCACAACTGTGAATGCATTGAACTGAACCAAAACTAACTGAACTGAAACTGAAATGAACTAACTGAAATGAACTGATCTTAATAAAATAAACTGAATGTAAACTGAACTGAAATTAAATGAAAACTATAAACCGATTTAAACTGAACTACAATTGAAATTAACTAAAAATTTAAACTGTTTTAAACTAAATGAAATTAAATGAGAAACTATATTGTTTAGAATAGATTGCTAACTTTAACAAAATTTACATTACACCAATCGAAAAACTTTAAGTGGACGGTTCGTGCTTCTTTGGTAAAGTAATTGTATTATAACTTTTATCTTTTGAAAGATACATTACAACTGTTATTTCTAAATATTGTAGCTTTCACAATAAGGAGATGTAATTTTGTAAAGATCTACTTAAATATTAATAAGTTCAATGGTTAGATTGTAGTCAGAATGGTGTTGATACTTTTCGGTGAAATGGAATGACTTGCATCTTTTGGAAATGTAAAATTTACTAAATTTGATACAACTTTAGAGGTAATAAATTCAATGAGATTGAGCACTTTTGTGATATAAAAATAAGTTCATTAATTTAGATAAAATGACATAGAACATATACTAAGATATAGACTTACATTGCTTTACATAGACTTAACTAATTGACATAAATAACATATAATTATGTAGAATTACTTTAATTAGTTCTTTACTTTTATAAAATTATTATAGTTAATGTGTAAGTGGGGCAAATGTTAGTGATTTTCAATAATCGGGATCACTTGTGGTCATACTTGAAACGTCATGAGTGAGATTTAATTGAGCACTATATGAGTTTGCTATTTTATCTATCAACCGAAGTACTTCTCCTCCATTATGATGAGTTCTAGTGATTTAGACTTTTGATAATTAACATTTACAGACAATATATATTAATACATGTGAGTGAGTAGTAAGTCAAAAACCTAGTCCCGGTGGTATGGTAGGTAAGTATGAAGGTTATAATAGGTTTTTTAATTAATATAGTTTATAGCTAAATTGACATATATTTTATTAATAGACATAGATATACAATGCATTTACATAGACCTTAACTCATGACAAACATGACTTACATTAATTCGTAGACTACTTTATAGTCGTTCTTTACTGAAATTAAAAAGTAGTCAAAAAAGGTGCAAACGACAAAACAATTAATCCTAAATGTATGGTAAAGTAGCGGAATTGAATTCAATCGAAATCTATGTGAATTGAAATTAAAAGTTACTAGACTATTGAACTGATCGAAACACATGGTTCAATTACTCCTCATCAACCATTTTGGTTAGTAAGAATCTAAGTTCAACCAAATCCCAACTGATAAAAACTGTTTAACTAAATTGATCATAATATAATTAATCATTTGAACTGAAACCAATATGGGTTGAACCAATAACAACTGCAAAACTGACCGAACTGACTGGAAATGATAATAACGTGTTGGTTGAAACGTAACAAAGTTATAAACTGAAACAATCGGACTACGATAAAAAACTGAAATCAACTGACTGAAATCAACTACCAATGTTGGTTCGAGCCATATGAATGGTTAACTGAAGTCGCTCTCTGATCTATAGTATGTATATCAAACTGACCATCAATACAGCTATTATATTGTGTAAGGATTACATAAAATAAAGGAATAAACTACGTCTCCCCCTAATCTTGCATATGGGGGCTGCTATTTTGTTCCAAAAATCTTATTTTAATCCCTGACTTTTAAGTCATAAATTCTTTTAGTAATAATGTACGAGTACAGTAGTTGTTCCTTAGTATTCATATCATAGAAATATCTTACACGTATGGGCATAAAATAATTATTTATAAGTGAGTCGTCGCAATATATGTTCAAGTCTCATTAAATCATAAATACCATATCTGCTCAAAGATAAAGCAATAATGTTTTCTTAAAGCCTTTTCCATGATATAATCAAAATAATACCGAAGCAACATTCTTATACTCTTCAAAAATTGTAATTTCTCATTCACTTCTGGGATGAGTATATATAGTTATTATCTTTCAAAGATTGGACTGAATATCCACCCAAAAAAAACAATATATAAACTACTAATATTATTTGTATTTTTCCATGAGATTGTATATATAGGAAACATATTCATATAAATGGTGATTATTAGCACATTACTTTAGAAACATTAGAACTTAATCTCTAGGTATGTACAACATCTATATATTGTTGTGGAGGGTTTTCAGACCTTATAAATATTTAAGGAACTTCAGGTTATACATTTAATATTTCAGGTTAAATAACACACAATGATTCAAAAAATTCGATCGCATAGAGGACATATTATTATATATGTAATAAATTAAAAAATCACGCAATTTAACTTTGAGCTTACTACTAATATATGTACATTACCAATAATATTTGAGATTTTATCTTGACTTTAAACTTTCCGTTGAACTTTTATTGAATAAAGTTCAACGGAAGTTCTAAAGTCAAAAGATAAAAACCTCCAAAAATTATCATGCAAAGTTCAAGTCCAATTATTGTTAGATAATTCACAAAATTTAGGAATTTAAGTTCAAATACTCACATTCAATTTTGCTCAATCATTCTAAATCATAGTTTCTAAAGATAATAATTTTATTGGTTCAAAAGTATGTACGAAGTATATTTTCCTTCATATATTTGTGTATAATAATAGATAAACAAATCAATAACTTTAGAAACTATTGACTTTATAAATCTAATTCTTTAAATAAAAGAAACTCCCAGCTGATAACTGTTTCAATATCCATATTCAACAACTTATTACATAGTGTCAAAATATTTATCAAACTAAAATAAAATTTATACTAATTAAATATTAGGAAAAATGGAAACTAATAATCCCACCTTTTGGTGGTCTTCAATAAATAATCCGACTCGAGCGTAATTACGGAATATACTAACCTTTAATACTCATCTTCAATAATTATACTAAATGCTAAGGTTTACCTATTAAACCTCTCTCCTCACCCTCTTTAACCGGTTAATGCTTTAAAAAAAATCTAAGCCACCCCTCCTACAATCCTACTGTCGCCCCTCCCATGTCCCACCCCTGCAATCACAGTTCTCAGCCCAAAACCACCTCCCACGCCACTGCCCCTCCTCGTCACTCCTCCCCTATCCCTGGTCGTTGGCCTCCCTCGTACAATCGCCCTYCCTCGCAAATCCTCCATCCCTCACCGCGTGTGCTCTCAACCACCACCGTCGCCCCCGTCGCCCTGCGTCTCTCTCTTTATTTCTCGTTTGAATTGACTTACAACGGTGGTTATAATTTGGATTTTGGTTTCGATTGGTGTTTAGGTTAGGGTGTTGGTTCGATTGGTGGTTAGATTAGGGCTTTTGAGGGGGTGGGGGATGATTTTCGAGGGAGGAGGAGGAGTGGTGGCTTTCGAGGGAGGAAGAGGAGAGGCGGCTGGATTGTCGAATTGAAGGTGGGGGATGATTTTCGAGGGAGGAAGAGAAGAGGCAGTTGGTTAATTTTCGAGGGAGGAGGAGGAAGAGTGGCTAGTGGTGGTGGTTGGAGTTTCAAAGGTGGGAAAGGAAACGTGGAAGCAGGCGATGTTCAAGGGAGGAGGAGGAGTGGCTAGTGGTACGTGGTGGTTGGAGTTTCGAAGGTGGTAGGAGTGGCGGCACGCTGGCAGCAGGGTGATTTTCCGGGGAGGGGTGGCTGTTGGGGTGGTTTGGTGGTTAGGACTTAGGAGGGGTGTATGGGTGAGGGATTACCCTAAAAATAATATTAAAAAAAATTAAAAAATGACTTGTTTAATAGGTTATAGGTCATTTAGTATAATTATTGAAGATGGGTGTTAAAGGTTAGTATATTCCGTAATTACGCTCAGATCGGATTATTTATTGAAGACCACCAAAAGGTGGGATTATTCGTTTCCATTTTTCCTAAATATTATACCTTCTTATTTTATGGTTAAGGCTAGGGGCGAGAATTGGCCTGGCCTGTTCGCGAACAGTTTGGGCTCGGCTCGGTCAAAACTCGGTTCGTTGGAGTTCGGCTTGAGTTCGGGCTCGGCTCGGTAGCTTAACGAGCCAAACTGAACTAGAGTAGGCTCGGCTCGAAAGCTCGTGAACAAGCTCGTTAAGCTTTTTAACTATAATTAATTTTTATTTTAAAAAATATTTTTATAACTTAATTTTTTAAAATTTTGAATATAAGTTTAGTACTATAATTTTAGTACTAACATTTAAATTTTAAAAAATACAATTGAAGGGCAAATTAAGAAAATACAATTAGATAAAAAAAAGAGCTTTGAATTAAAAAAAAGGGGTACGAAGTTTTAGACTCCTCATTTACTGACTTACTTGCTAGTTGTTTGCTAGCTGTATTTTAAATTTAAAAAAAAAGTTGCTCTACTTGCTCACTCACAGTCACGCTCACTGCGCTGCCTCACCCCCTCACGCCTTTACTCTTTCACTCACCAATCAGAACAAGAGAACCCTAAACCCTAAACACAACCTACACTCGCGACGCTCCAAGATCTTTCGGTTTGACGACGGCTCTCAGATCAGCAACGGCGGCTTATGGAGGATGGATCTCTCCCTAAAGGTCATTTTTTTCCTTGAATTAGTTCTAGTTTTTTCTTTTTTTATCGATTATATTGTTTGTTTATACTCTGTTAGATTTACAATTGTAATTTATTGCTGTTTTTTTTTATTTATGTTTTTGTTTTTTTATTATGTTTATTTGTTTATTTTTTGGAATCTATTACAATTGTTAGATACTATTTTTGCTTTTTTTTTTGCTGATTATTCATCTGTTTTGAATTAAAGTTTGTAATGTTAATACTGTTTTCGAGTTTGTATTCTGATTTTCTTAGGTTTTTAACCCTTTAATCAATTGTGTAATTTATAATGGTTTTTATGTCTTTTCGATTTTAATATGTTTTTCGTATTTGTTTTTTCATGGTTAGTTTTAATTCTAATTATGTTTATTCATTGAGTCAGGACACCGTCCAAATGTTATATTTTTCCGGAGATTGGTGTAGATCATTTCATGGAGTACAGTGAAGAAAAGAGTCGAGTAAGTTGTATTGTATACTTATATATTTGACTATATATTTTGTTATTCTTGTTAATTGCTAATATGTTTCTAGAGTTTTCTAAATTTGAGTATATATTTTGGTTTACTCCTGTCTTTAATTGCTATAATTTTTCTAGAGTTTTCTAATTTTTTTTAAGGGCAAGGAAGCACAACCCAAGGTCATTCGGCTCCTACGGATTAAAAGCGGTTGATTATAGCTTGTTTATCTTCTATATAACTTTGATGTAATTGGTTATGGATATTTTGTTGTAATTTGAACTTTGTTTAATTTTGTTGTTAGTTTGATCTCATTTGTTAGTTTGAAACTTTGAACTTTAATTTGATATGGTAAAATTGAACTTTCCCACCTAGAAGTCTAGCCAATTTGAAACTCCCCCTTGGGTTAAAGAAATTAAAAACTCACACCTTTAAGTCTCGAAAAAGTTCAAAGTTCCCACCTTATATGTGACCCAGTTACAAATTCCGTTAGTTTTGGGCGATATAGTAATTTCGTTCGTTTTTCTTTTTTCACTTCAGCTCCCTCGATCTACACAACAAGAAAATCACACTTCGGCCGACCACTCTTACCGACCGATTTTTGGTCGGTAACAGGGGTTACCCGACCGAAAATCGGTCGCGTAAGCGTGTCGGAATCACAATCGTCGTAATCCAAAGATTACGACCGATTATGGTCGGGTAATGGTGTACCGACCGATTACGCGACATCACCGACTGATAATATCCGACCATTTTTTTTGAGGGAATAATTGGGTCTACCGCCGATTTTTTCGGCGGTAACATAATTATTTCCTCCAAAATGGAGGGACAATGGAGATTACGACGTATAAAATCGTCGGTTACGATCACCTTTGGTCGGTAATCACCCAATATTTTTTTTTAATTTAAAAATCCTCCATTACGACCAAGAAAGGTCGGTCGGTAATCACTGCCAGTATTCATTTTTTTTAATTTATAAATTGCCATTACCGACCCGATATTTCGGTCGAGTATTCACTCCAGATTTTTTTTAATTTTAAATTTTTTTTTTTTTTGCTTTCATATATATAAATGAATTAGAAAATAAATAAATTAATAAAAATATTAATATAAACTATTAAATAATAATAATCTGGATAATATATTCATCAGAATCATTCCCACAAGAATTTGTTCATCACTGATTAATGGTCTAGGTTACATGTAGGGAGCCATTCTCGTATGTCACAACTTCAATACAATCAGTATCCCACAAGCACAAACGGCAAATCTTTCAGACGTATGTAGCTGGGTGCTGCTAGTTTCATCATTTACAAACTCTGATTAAACCACCTTGCACTGTCGTGTCCATCTAAGTGACTTGATTGCCATGAGAACATGATGAACAGCAGCACGCTTTGAGAGAATTGGATCCGCAATGTTCCGACACTCATATAGTTTCTGGTGATGAGGTGCAAAAAACCAAGACTTGAAGCTGCAAAAGTACATACGTAATCTTTAAAATCCATTTGAATTAGGTAAAGGCATTTTAGAATCATGACATCAATCATATAAGCAACTCATCAAGAGAAAAGATTTATACATCTTGGTTTTTCCCCCTTATCTTTCAGCAAATGCTGACTTTTCTGTTTGAGGGCACATCAAATTTATGAATACATCAAATTATGAATCTTTTCCCTGATGAAATACATCAAAACTATGAATACATCAAAAAATCTAAAATTCAGTAACTTTATTAACTTAGTACGACGATCCCTGGCTATGTCATCCAGCCTCTCCCTAATATGCCTGACCTTCACGAGATTACTTAAAGCAAAAGCCAACTGATTCCAAGAGAGAAGAAAAGGCATACTCATTCAGTAAACTTAGTATTAACTGATCGAGTCTTTTCTTTGACTTATGGAACGATATAATCAAAGAGATCGACTGCTTGGTAAACAGCGTCTTTGAGCTTTTTCGAGCCAGTCATGTTTCCAGTAGTCATTGGAACCAGTTGCCTGCTGCTCTTCTGCATCAACCAGTGCAGCTTTTAGGTAAATTGTGCTTCTGAGTTTTGCCACTTCGGTCTGAAGCTACCAAGTGACACAACTCTCAACAACGAAGATCTAACACCTGAATGATGGTTTGAGTCAGTGTTATTAGTTTTTATTGTAATTAGTTTGTTATAATATAAGAATAAATATTAGCGAGCTTAGTTGTTTATCTTCAATTCAGTGTTGTTTCAGCACTAGCTAGGTCATGACTTTGTTACTCTGTACTTTGTACTTTGGCTTCTGTTATTGGAAATTTAAAGAAACAACAATTTTGGTGATTATAAGGTTTTGTTTCATACCACTAATGAACATAATGCTTGGAGCTTATTATTCGTCTATACTAACTAACTAACTAATTACTCGTTTACTTTTTAACACCTTAGCTTCGTAATTATTGCCAGACTGCTTTCTTGCAGAATGATATCGCCATAATTCTCAGTAGTTATGTCTGTCCTATAGAGCACCACAGAGAGCTTTAAGCAATGCCTATTGAAAAAAAGCAATCGGGAAAAATAAAAAAAAACCAATCTTTCTGATTTGGCTGATAAATTTATTTTTTTGTCTAATACAATCAACAGTTTTGATCATAAGCATACTATCCAGGAATTAGTTTCTGCATTATAGTACGGAAATACAAATCATTGAACATCTATGTAATTGTATCATACAATGTGACATTAATGAACAATGAGTACAAAATCTGAGCATAGTAGTATACTAAATGAGGATACAATAAGGATATACTTACCTGAGGCTACTCCACTCACAATAAGGATATACTTAAGGATGGCATCTCCATCACATTAGCTACTATCTTTATTTTAAAATGTATTTAATCAATTCCTAAACAATTTATAAAACCATCTACGCAAATTCAGTATTTCCACCAGCATCAAAATAAAGGATACTAGTGTATTAAATTAAGCAATTTGTTTGGCAAACGCTACTCCCTTTTCATATTTTTGATTGACAGATTGAGCCTAGTTTGAGTAATCTCTTGCACTTCACCAAAAAAAATCTATGAGCCCTTCTACTCTTTCTATTGTAAGTAATTTTGGGCTCTATTGTGTTAATGTGAAGAGAATTAGCCTATATTTGTAAGTAGTTTGCTGAATTGAAATCCAACCAGCATTGGAACTATTTGTGATATCAATATCATGGTTGTCAAAAAATAAAAAAAAAAATAATCAAATGATTATAGTTATGTCACTTGTGAAAGAGAAGTCAGACTCCATTTCTTCAAAGGAGGAGCCATTTCACCAACCAACTTGAAGTCAACTTAAATTGTCTTCTTCTCCACATTTACCATATTAGAAACCAACTACTGACTACACTAAAAATATGGAGGATTTGCTTATGTGGTTTTAATGGAACATTTCTTCTTCAGAAAAGCCATAGACCGGGATTTTCAATAAGCTTATAATGTTTGTATTTTTTTCGGTGTTATTATTTTTGTCAACAAGGTGTCTTGTACATTAAAGTAATTTCTAGTAATGTACATAACAGGACTTTCACAAAGATTTTACCATCTAGCAACTCAGGATAGGTTTTATGGAGATGATGATCCAAATGAACGTCTTCGCCTCTTAAGTGGTATGCTTTGTTTGTCTTAGCACTCAAATTTGAAGCTTTTATTTTGATGGAGTACTATGTCCATCAGTTTCACTTAAACTGCAATTCACCCTATACATACCCAATGCAGAGTATCTTGATAATTTGAGGCAAGTCCTTCCTCAAATGAGTCTAAGATCAATCACAAAAACTCTTTCTCAGAACCTGTCAGGTTGTAGAAGAAAATATCCTGTGGGTGATGGTGATGAGTTGGAAAAAAAGCACATGGTTTGTCTTAATTGGTTGCTTTCTGATAAGCCTCTGGATTTGGAGACTGAGCTTGCAATTCTGTTTTTGAATCACCTTTTGCTCGGAACCCCAGGCTTCTCCGTTGAGGAAATCTTGCTGAGAGTGGCCTTGGAAGAAGCCATCATTGGAGATGGTATTGACAGTAACCTTTTGCAGCCTCAGTTTAGTATTGGATTAAAGGGTGTTCTTTAAGGATGACACTCAAAAGGTAAGTTATATACAACCTAAGCCTCAGATTAATATTAATATTAAGAGTATACATTAATATTAATATAATAAAGGATCCTAAGCCTTATAACCAAAAAAAATTACAGTATTATAATACAACCTCTTCAATCTTAGAAATTATATATAATTAAATATATATATTCTTCTATTATTTACTATATAGCAAATTATACATAAGGATATTAATACAAGCAATATGCAGCAATATTATCCTACAGATTTCATCATTAATATGCAGATATACAAGTGTCATAAAACTCAACAATAAACAAGTACTTATACTAACAACCATGATAAAATTAGAAAATGGCTCTCTATCATTATTATAAACAAGCTATTCAACAATTCATAATCTAATCATAACATAATATAATTGCAAAATATATTATAATAACAAGAAATCTCAAGAATAAGTTAAAGTTCAAAGACATATACTCATCAATTCAATATATTAGCAAATGATATTATATTTAAGCACAGAACATAAGAAGAATTCTTATTTATTATCTATATTATAGTTTAAAGTTGAAGATTAGGTTGGTGAATACCTCAAGGCATCCATATATGCGACAGATATCTCAAGGTCTTGGTACTGTCCTGAGGTTGTGGTGGTTGGTGCAGTGGTGATGCGATGACGATGTTGCGGTGACCGCTTGTGTTGGATGTTTCATGAGATTGGGAAGCGTTTATCGACCAACAAAACCACCAAAAACCACAAGTATGTATTCCCATAATAAACCAATGTGTATCAAATTTGCAGAAAAATACCAAAGAGAACCTAAAAAAACAAATTCAAACCCAAACGATACTTAGTGCCATCTCAAATCCAATATATCTATTAGCCAAAAATTAAAGCACATTGTCATAATCAACATTCATGTCATAGGAAACTGTGAAATAATCAAGCAAGTGAAAGACTCACCCGAACCACTGTATAGATATCAGACAATAAGGAATATAACCTGCAATCAGTAACACACAAGCAATTGAATGAGAAACAAAACTAACTTCTTGAAGCACATTTTCATCTTATTTAGATGAATCAAATGACATCTACATGAATGTAGAAACAGTTCACTAACCTAATCATTTTAAAAAAATCATAAACCCACAAATGTAGAAACAATTCACTAACTCACGAATAAACTCGAACTCAGCATCAAATCTCACACGTTGGTGCGAGATTACTCGGCAAAATCAGCCTAACAGCAGCAACAACAATACGCGAGCAAAGTCCTAATTTCAAACTGAAATAAGCCCCTAAATCGAACCAAAACTCCAAATTTCGAGCAAAAATCGCACAAGCTTTAAGCACAGATCTGCCCAGAATGGAGCTTCAAAAACCAGAAAATTGGAACCAAATTCCCCAAAAACGCACCTCGAAAGACTTAAGATGCCAGAAAACTCGATTCAAAAAGCTCCAATTACCTAATTTTCGAACCAAAACCCCAAATTTTCGTGATTATGAACCTAAACCCATAACTTTATAAATAGACCAGATTTTGGGTTTAAATTTGAAATACGAAGTTGTGTGAGAAAAAGAGGGAAGAATTTGGGTAAATTGTGAGGATTTTGTGAGAGAGATGATGAAGTATAGGGGTGAAGGAGAGAGGTGAGATCTGAATAAGAAGAGAGGAAAGAAGAGGAATTTTTTTTTAAGAAAAATTTAAGCTAGTTGTGACTTGTGACTTGTGTGTCGAAGAAAAGAATTTTAAAAAAAAAATTTTAAAAAAATACCGACCGAACAATCGCCGGTAAATTATTGATTTCTTTTTTTTTAAATAGAAACAAAGGGGGGTTAAATCCAACACATCACCGACCGTAATCGGTCGGTGATTTTTAGGAATTGTTTTTTATTAAAAAATGCGGATGGGGGGTGTATTATTCAAGGGCTCACCACGATTTCAAAATCCGGTCGGTTATACGAGCCGAATAGTTGGTCGGTAAATTACAACCGACCAACTGCGGTCGGTGTCGGTCGGTAATACCGACCGGATTTTCTTTCGGTCGATAATTTCGGTCGGCCTTACACGAAATTCTTGTTGTGCTACCTCTTCATTCACTCTTTTCATTCACTGCCTTCTTCTTCTTCACCAATCATCAGCACTCAGTATTTCCCTTTTTTATCCAGTTGAAGACCTTCCTTTTCATTGTCAATTGTAGCATTGCTGAGGTTTCCATATTTGTGATTGTCGAAAATCACCAAATATATATCTCGTTTTTGCTGAGCTTTGAGTGTGTTGGCGGGCAATTAAGGTAACAAAGATTCCCTTTTTGCTTTTTTTTTTTGTATTCGTTGAATTGTGTTTTAATTGTTGGTAAATTGTGTTTGTTACCTGGTTTTCCCTAATTGTTGGCAATGTAAGGTAACAAAAAATTGATAACGAAACCCTAATTTTCCCAATTGAAAATCAGTTTAATGAAAAACCCTAAATCAATCATTCAATTGCCAATCCATTGACAGAACCCAATTTGTCAAAATATTGCAATTTTAGCAACAATTAAGCTAATTGGGAAAAATTGAGCAAAGAGAATACCTCATTGAGTCGCTTGAAATTGAGCAAGATTCGAGTAAATTGAGACAACAAGAATGGAGTGAAATGGAGAAGAATCGTGGTTAAGCAAGGTTTAAAGAGAAAAGAGAGAAGTGGGACCCACATACGGAAATTGTGAACGGACCTAACAGAAGGTGGGAACTTTGAAATTTTTCGAGACTTCAAGGTGCTGACATGCGGCTTACGTGGCATTTCATTGACGTGGCATGCTGACGTGGTCTAAATGTATGGTTATGATGGCAAATTATTTATTGATTATAATTTCTAAAGATGAATGGTTGAGATTTAAGGTTTTAGTTTTCACACAATCAATATATATATATAACTATATATATATATATATTTATATTTAATATATATTATTTATATATATATATATATTATATATATATATCATTAGTTCCAGATTCAATGAAAACCATATTTATATAAAACTGGTAAAAACATAGAAATGGTATGTACATAATTTATAGGGGTACATACAAATCAGTATATCGAATCAGACTTGATCTATGTTTGAACAGTCACGTGTATCCCTTTAAACTTCAATGTACCCCAGATGTAACAATATACATAGATTAAATCTGTAACCGTCCATCTCGAAATCCTACGGTCAATATTAAAGAGTTTTTAGTTTTCATGGTTTGGTCCCAGTCATTCGCTGATATGTTGTTTTCAGTTTCGTAGTGTGTAGTGTAGATATGTGGTTGTGTGGTGTGTGGTGTGTGTGTATAATATATACATATATATAGATATATATGTATATTATATTATTATATATATATGTATATGTATGTATATACTAGTGTATATGGGTAGGTGGTGAAGTGTGTGTGAGAGGGTATAATACTAGGGTCGGGGGGTGTGATAGTATATACACGAGTGAGTATATATATACTTAGTATATTGTAGTGGTAGAGTGAGTGAGGTGAGGGTAGTAGAGTAGTAGGTATATTATATATATACACAAGTATAGGTTGGAGTGTGAGCTAGAAGCGGCGGGTGACGTGTTGGTGGAAAACAAAGAAGACGGTGATGAACGTGTACATGAGGCAGGATGAGACGAGTTTTTTGTGATTTAGGACATTTTTACGATTTAGGACATTTTGTGATTTAGGACATTTTTCGGATTTAGGACATTTTTGCATACAATTTAGGAAATTTTTCCGATTTTTTAGGACATTTCCACGTAAGCATGTCATGTCACCGGCACGTCAGCATGCCACGTCAGCGCGACGTGACGTGGCAGGCTGACGTCAGCATGTCACGTCACGTCAGTGCTGACGTGACATGCTGATGTAAGCGCCACATTAGTGCCACGTCACGACACCGCTGACGTGGCATCCCGACCTCAGCATGCCACGTTGGTGCCACATCACGTCAGTGCTGACGTGGCATGCTGACGTGGCGGGGGTGCTGACATGGCGTATGTGTGACGCTGGCGTGGCGGCTTACGTGGCATGGTGGCGTTGATGTGGCTTGCTGATGTGGTGCTGAAGTGTATGGTTATGATGGCAAATTAGTTCAATGGATGTGATTTAATTTCTAAAGATGAATGGTTGAGATTTAAGGTTTTTAGTTTTCACCAAATCAATTGGTTTATTATATATATATATAATAAAATACTTAATTAGATAACCACATTGTCATATTACAAATATTAGTTAATACAAGCAATGGCTTCGCTTAGCAAAAGATTATAGAGGATTAACGATAAGGTATATGGTGTCATTCGTTCCCAAAAACACGATGTGATCATCGGGCCTAAACTCGCCCACATTGTTACACATAACAATGTGTCACTATTCAATAACATAGCTCAATTATTTATAGTTCAAGCAGATTTCATAATTAACCTAACTTATCTAATTAACCATGACATTTAACCTAACACATGACCCCTACCCATTCACTCTCGCCACCCCAGAGCTACCAGTTGGCAGCGGTGTCAGCCGAGTTCGAGACAAAGTTGGATTTTCCCTGTTTGCGAACAATGAACAACTCGCACCCGTTCCTCAAACCACGTTCTTTGACAGTTCCACTTCTCTCCAGTTCATAATAATTGCGGACTAACTCAAAGGAGTTGATGTTGTAACCCATGTGCTCCGCCCACTTGCGATGGAGGTCGACAACCTTTGTCGTGATTGGAATTTTCTCAACAATGTGGACAGCAGACTTGTCCCTAGCTTGGTGGAAGTTAATAGTAATGAAGTTGGTGTTTGTGTTCAAATTAGTGTCCTGCACATGTAAGCATTCATAAGCATATGTAAGTGATGTCAATTCTCATAAGCTTATTAAAAGCATATCAATAGCATGTCAACTATCATAAGCTTAGAAAAAGAATTTCAAAAGCAAGTCAACTATCATAAGAATATTCATAATCATTACAATACTTCTCATACCAAACTCTTGAACGTAAATTAGCAAATCAAAAGGATGTCAATTATTATACCAATTAGAATAATGATAAGCATCACAGTTGTAATAAGCATATATACTCATAACCATATCTCTTAAATTAGCATACTCTTAAATTAGCACACTTTTGTAAGTCAAAACAACTCATAAGCATACTCAAATGCATATTCATTATAAGCATAACGATTCTCATAATTATAAGCATACTTTCAATTTAGCACATAAAAAACATGTCAACTTTCATAAGCAAAACAAAAGCATAATTATGTACTCAATTCCTCATAAGCACACTCTTAATTTTTCACTAACAATGACATTCAAAAAAATATAGGAATGTTACATACCAAACCAATCGCATGGAGCCGCTCACCATCAAACACCGCAGTGTCTATTGGCGTCTCGTCCGGCAAGATGGTAAGACCACCGCTCTTCAGTTGGAATTTATCTGTTGGCGTATTGATAAGGAAACCGTATTCCCTGTAAACACGGGAAAGGTGTGATCCTGTGCTAGGATGAACAACTCTCCATCACCCCCTGTATCATAGCTAGCCACGGTGACCCTCACCAAAGATGACAGTGGTTCCCTGATGATCTTCTGTGGCACATCTTTCACGCTAGAACCATTATCTATGTTAGGGCTCTTCGGTGGGTCTGAATCACTAGACCAGAGGCTGTGCCCTATGCCATCATCTTCTATCTTCCATTTCAGTTTCTCTATCCTCCAGCGAACCCCTTTTGGTGTCTTGTCGAAGGAACATGAAATTTCGATTGTCTTAATTAATGGGTGGGAACATCTCACGAACAACTTTTATCGCCAATTGGTAGGAGTTTTCGTGTGGTATCTTTTTCATGTTTTTGAGTCTCTTTGAGCGGCATTTGCCATTAGTTGGAGGGCTCCTGGAGTTTGAGGAAGGAGCCTTTACTGGTGATCTTCTAACTTTTGTGGCTTTGCCCTTTTTTGTTGTTTCAGTAGAAGTTGGGGTAGAAGAAGACATGGTGGGGTAGAAGAATAAAGGTAAGAATTGTATTGTTTTTGTTACGTGTACAATATTATGAATTTAGGGACTTGCTACTTAATGCTTTTAAGAACAAATGGAAAGGGTGTCGCCCATCCAACGGTCAATACTAAGTATTAGATAACCTGTTTAAAGTAGTTGTCAATCTTGGAGTCTTACAAGTTATTGAGTTCAATAATAAAGTACAATAGTAGCCCAAAGTAATTGAGGACTAATATTAGCTATACAGTAGTAGCCTAAAGTAATTGAGGACTAATGACTACTCATACCAACAACAACAATAATACAAGTAATAAGTTAACAAATACATCAAAGAATTATTTAAAAAAATAAATTAAAATAAATTAAAGAGTTTACCTATTAAATAGGTTAAAAGTAATAATACTTGTTTAAAGAAAATAGTAATACAAGGTTAACTTACTCTAGGTTTTTAAAAGGTTGACTTATTAATAGAATATGGATTAAAGGTTGGATTATTCAGGGAAAATTTCCTAATACTAATGTTGTTTATGATAATGACAACTCATACTAACAACAACAACAACAATAATACAAGTAATAATAAAAATGTTTGACAAAAAATAATTAATAGTAATAATAATAATATAATATAATAAATAATAATAATAATAATATTAATATTAATATTAATATTAATATTAATAATAATAATAATAATAATAATAATAATAATAATAATTCAAATACAATAATGACTCATCTCCCCCTTGTGCAATAACTTTGTCTAACTGGAGAAGGACTGTAGGAATAGAGTAAACAATATTAATTTATCGTACTATTTGTTTTGATTTAGACTACTCTTACTACTTAAAATTGTGGGAAAGCTATTTCTAAGTCTTCTTTTGATTATATGCATGCCCAAGCTACCCTATAGAAGACTCATGTGACATTTAAATTTATGAGCTTTCCCAAGTTTGTGATAGTGACTTGTGAGATGTTGTAATTATTATTTTTTTGTTGGAGTACATTTCTATATTTGTTGGAGTACATTTTTGAGCTTTCCCATTTCCTTTTTATTGGAGTACATTTCATCGATGTTAGACTTGATTGAATGCCATGAATGTTTAATTGAATTGAAATCAATTTTTATTTCAATTAATATATACTAATTGGTCCACTGTACTTTAGTAAAAGATAAAATTAAAAGAATAACCTAATGATACGTATACTTTAGTAATCTTCCTAAGCTAGTTGAAAGACAACTGCGGTGAAACCTAACTCGTCTCGTGTGAAACGTATAATACAAGGTAAAATTATCAAAACGATCTTCCTAAGCAAGGGTTAGATGTGGAAATTCACATTCCAAGTAAGCTCTTCTTTCATCAATTAGTTGCTAATATAGTCATAGAAGAGTCAAATGTAATCAAATATAGTCAAATAGATTCAAATAGATGTGGAATAGAATCAGACGTTGAACAAATACATTCATATAGTATCAAATACATTCAAATCGATTTAAATAGAGTCAAATAGAATCAAATAGATTCAAATAGCCTGGAAAAGAGTCAAATTGAATCTAATCAAGTCAAATAGAATCAAATAGATTCAAATTGAGTCAAACAAAGTCGAATAGAATCTAATCGAGTCAAATACAGTCGAATAGAGTCAAATAGAATCAAATGGATTCAAATAGAGTGGAATAGATTTAGAAGTTGAACAAATACATTCATATAGTATCAAATAAATTCAAATATAGTCAAATAAAATCAAATCGAGCCAAATAGAGTCGAATAGAGTCAAATAGAATCTAATCAAGTCAAATAGAGTCGAATAGAGTCAAATAGAGTCGAATAGAGTCAAATAGAATCAAATAGAGTCGAAAAAAGTCAAATAAAATCTAATCGAGTCAAATAGAATCTAATTGAGTCAAATACAGTCGAATAGAGTCAAATAGAATCAAATAGATTCAGATAGAATCAGGCGTTGAACAAATACATTCATATAGTATCAAATGGATTCAAATTGAGTCAATTAAGAGAGGCTCAACCGTATAGGCGGTTCAACAAAATCAAGATAACACTATGGGATGATGAAGATAATTTGGAAACTGCTACAAATTTATATTTATACGTATTCCGTTTACAATGTTTTAAGTTGTAGTATGTGTTTTAAGTTGTACTATGAGATGATAAAAATGACATCATTTGTGTTTGTGTTTTAAGCTTTTATATTATTGTGTTTTAAGTTGAAGCTAAGTATTTTAAGTTGTTATATTAAGCTAAGTGTTTGTGTTTTTTAAACATTAAGTCATTAACTGTGTTTATAACTATTCAATATAAAAGTATATAATTTCATAAACAAATTCATCGTAGTTGATTTTTTTTATAAAATACAGTAATTAATGTTTAACTAATACTCGTTCCCATTTCTATTCTTCTTACCCTCTTTCTTTTCCTTGCCATGATTCTTTCTTCCTCTCTCTCTCAACTTCTTTCTGCCCCTCTTCTTTTTAACAGGAGATGGAGAACCAATTTTGGCGGATTTCCATCCTGTCTCCCATACGGGTTTGACTCTACTCGCTCTAGGTCGGCCTCTTTTCTTCGAGATAGGAAGGTCACCTACACTCATTCGCTCCAATTCCATTGTTTTTTGAGTCGGGTGACCAATATCATCCTGCAAAATGTCACTACAACGTGAATGCACACAAGGAGAGGACGACCCATTGGAGTCAGCTTCGGATTTTGATTTTTTGGATTGGGCATCTGCAGCCCCAGCAACCATAATCTCATCCTCGATTCTTGCCATACCACATAGGGCTATTTTTGTTTCCCTATCTGACATCGCAGCGAGATCACTCAATTGGTCAAAAGCAACTACTAATTTATCGAGCCTTTTCACCTTTTCTATCCTGGTTAGGTTATGAAAAGCCACTCGAACACTAGAATGTTCCTTTTGACATCCTTACGCCATCACCTAAGAACAAACTTTTCAGGAATATTTTTAATGTGAAGCCTATCATAAACTCGAATTAAATGCCTGCACATTAACCCTTCAGTTTCGAATATTTTGCAATTACACTCTACATCATATGTAACTCGATGTCAAAACCCATATGAATCACCCTTTAGGCAAGACGCACACCTTATCCTCCATGTCGAAATGAGCTACACTACTACCTTCCTCCTTTCGCAACTCCAATATCATACAGTAGGTAACTCTCTCACATTATTGCCTTTGCAAAGCACGAAATTTGTTGCTCGTATATTTCTTCCTGAAGAATCTCTCTACAGCGTATCCAGTGTTGTAGTTCTGCACAAATTTCACACTCCTCTCGTTTGTAATTTTCTCTTGCCAAGTACACTTCTCTATTGCAGCCACATACTTCTCACCAAACTCGCAGAAAGTTGTTTGGTGAGTCACGAATTTGTCAAAAAAACTATTTATGCTCTCGGCACGGTGGGTTGATCTCATTCCAGCCCAAAAATACTCTTTCATAAAAGATGGAACCAACATTTCCCGATCCAAGAATAGATTTTTCAACCACTCATTCTTCTCCAATCTATACTTTGTTACTACGTCTCGCCACCCACTCTCGAATTTTGACTCATTTAAGATGTTATGGACTACATGAAGCAAGTCTTTTTTAAGCTGAAAGTACCTACGTAGACATTTGAAAAGTAAGTCAACAATCATCTAAATGATATGAAAAGGAATGCAGCAATGTGAAATTTGATAAAATCTATTTTCTACGATCACAAATTGCTACATGATCAAGTAATCATATTGAAAGGAAAACAACAAAACAAAGAGCAATAAGATTTTATAGGTTAATTTTAGTGAGAAATGGTTTATAATTAAAATGTAATATAGACATAGGGAGTAAGATTAGGGTGGTCGAGAAAAATGTCATATTATCAAATGGATGATTTGAAGAATAGTTTGTCCTCAGGGAGTAGTATAAGCATGGAAGTTGTGGGTAGTCCTAGGTCAGTAKTATAAGCATGCACCCAATATTCTTACACCATCATTGTTCTACAACCATGAAATTAAATATCCTCAAAGGTCCTAACAATTGCAACTTAGTCTTCAACCTAAATAATTCACATAAGATTCTATATAAATAATTCATTTCAACGGTGAACTTAATACTGATTCTAAGATGGCTATCTTGTACCTATAGCCACTAAAACTCCTTTCTAAGGCCATCATCATCATATAAAAAGTGATAATTATAAACACTTCAATAAAGCTCAGTCTGTTTCAACAATAGAAATATAAAAAAAAATTAATCATTACAGTTCCAACAAAAAAGAGAGACATATTCCATATCTTTTATGATATGGTTCCACATTTCAAAACAATATAAAAGAAATATAAGGGAGTGACTGCAACGGGTTTATTGTTCATATTTTTCAGCTATTGCTCTAATAATGAATGGAATATGATTATACATGGTCTGATGCTGTCTAATATATATTATAATGATTCTATACAACAAGTAGCAGTCAAGCATTAATGCATGAAAAATACTCATTATATATTGTATAATCATTATATATTACAAACCCATTAGATATTAAGTAGGATGTGATTATGATTGATTTACCAAAAATGCTTCATGTATGATAAGAAAAAACATCCATAATTAAGGGAACTTACTCATCATGAGTACCAAGCTTGTATGGCAATTTCTGGAAAATATGCCATATGCACCAACGGTGTCGGGCTTCAGGCATTACAACTTCCAGAGGCTTTCTTATTGTCGTTGCTTGATTGGTAAGGATACCTTGTGGCTGCTGACCTTTCATGCAATCCAACCATTTGCTAAATACCCACTCGAAAGTGTCTGAATCTTCGTTTGTTTTCAAAGCACATTCGTATAAGACACTTTGACCATGTTAATTCACGCCAACGAAGTTGGCAAATGGAAGGTGTTATTAATTCGTAAGATAAGTGGTGTCAAAACAAACCACATCAGAGAACTCCTCATAGGTTGCCCGACTACGAGTATCCACCCAGAGTATATCTTACATTGTCCCCGTTGAGTCAAGCCTATGAGTATGATAGAAGTTAGGGTTCTCCTTCTGCATCTTATCAAAGTAATAAATAAGGGCAGTACAATCACCACCGGTCATCTTCAAGCAGACCTTCTTTTCTCGACGATGTGTCTCATGTCCTTCCCTGTCACAGGCATGTTATCAAATCCTCCCCTTTCAAGGGACAGGCTTGTGAATATTTGAGGAACTGTAACCCCCGCATCACGTTTATTTTCAAGTCTCCTTTGCATTCTCCAATTGAAATCTTCCATACGGTATTCCTTAACCAACTTTGCTTGACTAGGGATTGGAGTATGATTTGTATGCTCCAAGACAATCTTGCTCACAACCCACTGGCTTGACACATTTCTCTTAGCGTATAACAAAGTAGTGCCAAAACATTTCTTATTTTCATGCCTCTTCGGGTTACATATGTCTTCCTCTTCATCATTATTTGTCAATCCTTCCTGTGCCATCTTCTTTGATTTGCTCTTTTCTTTTCCATCCGGATCCCCATAGCAATCGCACTTTCATGTTGTTGTTTCTCTTTCTTTCACACCATCATCATACTCACTATACAGGCCTTGAACTCTTATCACACCAAACCCTACCAATCGTGCATATCTCTAACATCCTCCATAGTATTGAAGACCATTCCCACTTTTGGCTCCTCAACATTGCTACTTACATCCCCTGCAGTTGAGATGTCCATTTCTTTGCCTACCTCATGTCGTACTTCCACCTCAGAAGTGTCCATATTATGTTGCCCTAAAGTAGGTGTGGACCTATCATGGATGTTCCTTTCTGCAGGCCAAACAACGCAAGAGTAAGCAGCCATCAATATTACACAACAAAAAAATCCAATCAATCACATAAAAATAACATTTTTGAACACCCAGATTCATCTAAACCCTAAGTAGGTAAAAACAAAAGGAAGACTTTGAACACCCTAGAACACCACAACTTTAAAGGGGGGATGGAATATTTACAGAACCAATCCAAAGTTGAATTTTATAACTTGTTGATTAATTTGTTCTTAAATTTGTCACCTAATTAATCTAATTGATATGAAAGCTTTGGATAATTTGTGTTAATTTGTGATTTGAAAGCTTGGACATGAGACATAATTAAATAATTTGAATTAAGGTTGATTAATTTGTTCTTAAATTTGTTACTTTAAATTTGAAAATGGTTCTGTTGGAATTGGTCTCAAATAGATAAGTGTTACTCTGCATTGTCGTATCTCTGTATCTAGGCCAAATTGCAATAATTATTAGAGCATTTACTAATTTATTAATTTAATAAATAGAGGTCATATCTTGTGATTGAGTGATATTTGATCTTCTGGAATGATTTGAGCTTTCAAATAGCTAAACACTCATGTGGCTATTTGATGAATAGTCGAAAGTTTTTTTTAGGATCATATCAATTAATGAATCAATCAATCAGAGCCTTAATCCCATAAGTTGGGTCGGCTACCATTAACCAAATGTGATTATTTCGAGAGGACATTCACATGAATTTTCCTCCACCACTCCCTAGGATCATAACAAACTCTAAAAGCTCATGCAGGAACCACTAGCATGTAGTGCAAGATCCTGCAAAAAATTAAACTACTAAATGATCTCAGATAAAATCATACTGAAATAAAATCATATTTTCATGCAGGGTGCTTCAAAGCCCATGACAGCAACATGGCTGAGTTACTCACCATCTCATGGGCCCTCAATTGGTGCATACAACAAAGATGGGAGAAGTGTCTGCTCTTCACTGACTCCATGGTGGCAGTAGATAACCTTGGAACTAGTGCGAAATATATTGATAGGTATATGCATCTGGTGACTGTGTGCAGGGCCCTAATGCAAAGTGCAAGGGTGCTGGGCCTTCGAAAAGCAACAAGGATGCAGGTAGCAGCAGCTGATGGGATTGCTAGGTCCATGTTGAAGCATCACCCTACTTTGGATAATCTTCTGGTCATCACTCCTCCCCTGGATGATTTTGGACTGTAATTTCATGAGTGATATTTGTACAAACTATGATCATCTAGTTGGTTTAGGATACTTTGAACAAGCTTCAAGCTTGTTGGGTGATGCTGTTTTTGGACACTCTGAAACTCTGGTTTGTAACTCTAACTAGCCTTATTTAGGCTACTATTTATCTATTTGCCCCCTTAACTCAAAAAAAAATCATATTTTCATGTAGTTTGAACTATTCACAAAATAAAATCCTGCAAAAAATTTAACTACTTAAAAATATCATTTACTCTTCTTCTTCTTATCTAGGGTCGATGCAGAATTTCTTTTTGGCAAAAGGAGTAAAATAAACATGAAATAAGTTAGTTACTTCATACATTGAATATGCAAATGATAACAGGTTAAATGAATCTTTGCAACTTCAGAGACTATAATACTCTCATGGTAGACTCAGAGTGGTACTAAAATATAATGCAATTTTATTGACTTCAAAGTCTGACCTAATGCTTAAATCATTATATAGTACATTGCATCACCATTTTGAGATTTATACTGTATCAATGTGGAATTTCTTTTGAAGATCAAGTTATGATATATTAACAGATGATAATTCCATCTCATAATGAACAACAGTTTCTGAGTAAGAACTAAGAAACAAATATTCGATCTCAGACTAATTCATATGCAAGCATTCGATTCGATTTTTGTAGTAATCACAAAGGCAACCCGGCCAACCTTAGACTGATCTGCACATTACTCAAAATATTGACCCATACATGTAATTAGGCTATCAGCAACTTCATTTTGAGCACATCACTCAATCCTTCCTAAGAACCTGAACATCAACTTCAAATCTCCTATTATGCTATTAGCCTATTAGGTAACTTGAACTGGGAACTCTTACCAAAAACCACTCAATTACACCATCAATCTATCACCATAATTGACTTATTGCAAACTTAAACTGCAACATTATTTCATTAAAAATATGACTAATAAATTAATACTTTTGTTCTCATTCCCACCCCAAAACAACCGGCAAAACTTCATTAGGATTAAGAAACTAATTTTTAAAACACAAAACAACTCTAGAATAGTCAGACTTAAAACAAATGAACAACTGAAAAACAAAGTGAGGAATTCTTACTCTCCTTCCTATGCATAACCCCATCACAGTTGCACTCCTTTTCTAACCTAAAACTCATACTACCTCTCTTTAAATTGGGAGCAATTCTTATCTCATGTATGCTTCCCACTCAAACTTCTATCAAACTCATAACCCCAAAATACCAATCCAATGAAAGGGAAGAAAGATTCATCAATAGAACACTGTAATAACAGTGTTTCTCACTTGGTTCTTCATTTGTTCATTTGTTTAATAACTGCTCATCCTTACTTTTAATAGCTTTATTATTAGTTATGCATGGGATCCTCATTTCAGTCTAACTCGAAAAATTGATTTCTCAAAAAGGAGGAGCTAACTTTGAATCTTTGGAAAATAAAAAAAAAACCCTCATTTTTGACAAATAAACTTGACATATGAAAATTAAAAATCCAAATTCAAATATCAGATAAAAACATCAGATCAGGCCATCAAGTCATACGAAAATCAGATTTTTCTATTCATAAGTAATCGACAAGCTAAAAAATGGGTAATTTCAATTAAAATTTAACTTGTTTTTTTTCAAACAAGGTAAAGAGGAAAGGGTAGCTGAAGTTTACATACCTAATAGATTTGGATCTTCTCTTTCGCAAGTTACAATCTCGCTATTCGTAGATGCCTTCATTTGTATGACAAAAAACAATTAAAGAAACTCAAAGGCGTACCTCAACCATTTGATGAAGGAGTGTCCTGCAAAATAAATACTAAAAAATTAGCAACAATATGCAATATGCAATATGCCAATATGAGACCAAGTTGGAATATTCATAAAATTAAGTTATCATGTACAATTTGACCTACCTGAACAACCTCTTGCCCTGAATCTAAATTCAATATCCTTTTCCCTTTTCCCTTTGCTTTTTTTTCCTTGTCATTCCAACAGCACTAGTTTCACTACTAGTTGATCTAGTATCTCCCTTCTGAGTTCTGAGAGCCTTGTCAACCGGTCTCAGCAATATTTATGTTTATTATGCACTAATTCAGTATAGCTCCCAACAACATATCCAATACCTCTTGGACAGTAGAAGTATTGTTAACGATTTCCAATTGGCACTAATACCCAAATAGATTATTATAACTATGTAATAGTAATTCATATATTAATTTAATTTCAGGAAGCAATGAATCTCAGGATCAAATGAATTTGACTAATGTGGTCTACTGCACCAATTTTAAAAATTGAAAATGCACTCCAATTATTATACTTATTTAAAAGAGGTGACACAATAATAATTAATAAACAACGTTTTTAGAGTTGAAACAAGAATTAGACATCCTTTGAAAATCAAAATAAATATAAAGACTTGAAACAACAACATATGTAATCTCCCAAATGTACATAGAATCCATCACAATTTAAAAGCCAATTTYATTGTAAGATTCCACAAATACTAAATTTACATTAGCCACCCTTTTTTAACCAAAATCTCATACTACCTCTGTTTAAATTGGGAGTAATTCTTATCTCATTTATACTTCAAATTAAAACTTCAGCCTAACTCATAAACCCCAAAATACGATTCAAACTTAAACTTCAGTTGTTCATGTGTTTAATAAGTGATCATCTTTACTTTTAACAACTTTATTATTAGTTATGCATATGATCCTCATTTCAGTCTAACTCGGAAAATTGATTTCTCAAAAAAGAGAAGCTAACTTTGAATCTTAGGGGGAAAAAACCCTAATTGAAATTGATTTTAACAAATGAAAATAAATAAACAAAATTCACATATATCACATAATCACATCAGGTCACATGAAAATCAGATGTTTCAACTCATCAGTAATCGACAACTTTAAAAAATGGGAAATTTCAATTAAATTTCAAACTTGTATTTATCCAAACAGGGCAGAGAGGAAAGGGCAACTAAATTTTACATACCTATTAGATTTGGATCTTCTCCTTCGAAGGTTACAATCTCGCCATTCGCGGATGCCTGGCCTCCAGGGTGGATCAACACCTTGCTTTCACTTCTCTACTTCCCCCCTTTAGCTCAGTTCTCTCTTTAAATTTTTGGAAACATACTCTCGGACTCGGAAATGTAATAGAAATGAGAAATTCAGAAGTGATAACTCTCAGATCTAAAATGTAGTAAGGATGAGAAATGTAGTAAAGTAACTAACTAAAACAGGCCCTACGGTTAACTTCAACTAACGACTCTTGAAAACGCTAAGCAAAAGTTCCCATGTGCATACTTACTCAAAGTTTTAAAAATTGCGAAAATGTCATTGAATATCATAACCAAACAAATATGCTGGATATATTAGGCAGTCCTCGTATAATAATATGACATTTTGAATACTATAAAGATTATAAAATTTATAAAATTTAAACTAACAAGATAAATAAAGTAATTGCAATTGTTTCTGATCTCATAAAGTAGAATTTGAATGGTCTAGCTAGTTCATCCGCATCATGAGTGAAGCCTCTTAATTATGTAGAAAAAAGGACCAAATTAAATAATAGTGCACTATTCCCTCCGATTCATAACATATTAGAGCATACACAATGATGACCTTAAAGGAATACCTTGCAACTATTAAAACTTCCAAGCTACAAGGTTGACCATTGTGAAAAAAAATGCACTTGTAACTTAAACAAACCATGTAGCTTTGTTGAGCTACAAGCTCAACCATTCTTCCTTTTTTTTTCACTATGTCATTAAATTTTAAGCTACAACATTTGTAACTTTACATTGTGAATAGTTGTAGCTTGAAATTTATATAGTTTGAAAAGATGATTTGGCAAACAAAGCTACAAGATTTGTAGCTTGCTATTGTGGATGCTTGCAATGATACAAAGGTTACAAAATAAATATAGGATCTACTTATTATATAGCTGTTCCAAATTAAACCTATATAAAAATAAACAATCAAGAACCAACAAAATATATATTTAATGGTTTCCTATATTGTTACATAAAATAGGTAGCATATTGAACAAGAAAAAAAATCCAATTTTGAGCAAACCCATTTCATCTTACCCTCCTATTTATGCATTTTAAAAAAATATTATAACAAAAAAATATCTATCATATTGAAATTGAAAAGAAAATAAAATTTCTTACCTTGAGCAAAACCTTTTTTTTAAAAAAAATCTAATAGGTTGCTTGATATACATTGACTTGGCATGTAAAGCAAACATGTTCTAATATAAAAGCAATGAAACTCCATGCTAAGAGATGCAGAGGCGGAGTCAGCAGGGATGACAAGGGGTCAAATATCACTCCATTTCCAAAAAAAGAAAAACGTTATATAAAAAATTAATCGTAGGGAGTGGAGGAGGAAAAATTTATGTAAATGACCTCTCAAAATAATCACATTTGGTTCATGTTAACCAACCACACTTATGGGATTAAGACTCTGATTGAAGATCACTTTTTTGGTCGCTAACTGTATTTATGCAGTCGCAAAATGCAAATCTCGATTGCTAAATGGTAATTAGCGGTCGCAAAACAGAAAACCCCCTGCTGTATATACAACTCATACTAAATGGTACTATCATCTCCTTGTTTTCTTGGTATTTTGAGTTGTATATACTCTACAATAGCGAACAAATCCAAGCATAAGTAAAAGCAGTTGGCAGTATACTAAAAATGGTTTCTTGGTATTTTTATTTGTATATTTTATCATTGGGCAGCCCAATCTTTTCGATTTACGAACTACAGGTATATGATTTCATTGTTTAATTTTCTAGTTGTATGGTTTCATAGTTTATAAGTAAAAGTAGTATATTTTTGCATTTGTGTATCTCCAATTCTCTAGCAACAATCTTACATGTTATCACCATTTCAAAGCTTGACATATGTAAGCTATTTTATTCAAAGTGTTACATGTTGAATTGCATATAGTAACTTTTATTCAACATAAACTAAAAAATTAGTCTGACTTGTAATTATTTGAAAACAATCTTAAATTTGAAGTATTATAATAAATCGATTTTATATAATGTTTTTTTTTAAAAAAAAAAATTATCCGAATGATTGATGTCTACTTCGCCGCTGAAAAGATGAGTGTCCAAAGAAAAATATGCAACCGAGTACTAACACTTCCTGGAGTTCCTGCCAATATCAGATGAATAAATAAAAATCACTAACCAAAATAATAATGAAATTTCAGAAGGCATTTCTGCAGCATCATTTTTCATTTATTTGCATGCAATTATCAGGAAGACATTCAGATTATTGAAGCAAAAACATCAATGACAGGTACATGAAGACAGAAGGAAGAGGTGAGGAAAATATAAATAAGATTAAAACATGAATCAAAAGTTCAAAAAAAAAAAAAAAAAAACACCAAATCACACCTCAAAGTTTTCAGGCGCTAAGAGAATGCCGGAGCAGTAAGCTCATTGCCTTCCAACACACCTTTAAAAATCGGATGCAAACCTTCGCGAGTTAAATCTTTTGATCTACGAATTGATTCCTTTGACGGCAAAGGTTTTGACCTTGAATACTCACGAAAAGCATTTATACAGGACTTCTGTAACGAATGTAAATAATCAGCAGATGTGTCAATGACATCCCGAACTTTATCTTGAACAAGATCTAACACAGTTTGAGGAAACCGCCCATAAACAGTCACACCATTGGCCATAGCTTTATCAATTTTATCCAAAACACCATTTGTGTCCTTAAGAACATCCTCTTCTGTTGGGGCAGGCTTGATGCCTCGTGATAAAAAAAGATGAAGATCCAATAGGTATGGCATATCTTCAGGAGTAACAAAGGAGTAGGCAGTACCAGTCCGACCAGCCCTAGCAACTCTTCCAACACGATGCACAAATAACTTTGGATTTGTTGGGAAGTCCCAATTAATTACATAATCAAGCAAGGGTATGTCCATGCCTCTACAAGCAACATCTGTAACGATTAGCACTTTAATTTTTCCAGAACGGAACTTTGACACGTTGATTTTGCGAGCTTCTGGATCCATATTACCATTACATGTATCGGACGGMATGCCCTCAAGTTCAAGCAATGATTTAAGAAATTCTGTATGGTATCTGGTCGAAACAAAGATTAACATTTGTTGATGAGGACCGATTTGTTCCCTTATCAGATATATAAGGGCTGCATATTTTTCTTCTGGCCTCAAGGTGAAAACAATGAGCTCACARTCCTGGCTAATTTTTCTTTCCACATCTAAGCGTACAGTTTGAGGATCTTGCAGACCAGCCTTAGCAAACTCTGCCAAAGCACTCGGCATAGTAGCACTAAAGAGCAAAGTTTGACGATTTTCACTCAACTGAGTCAGAATTTTGTGCAATTGTTCAGCAAAACCCATGCCAAATAGAGAATCAGCTTCATCAAAGACTACATATTCCACAGTTCGAAGAGACATGTCATCTACCTCAGACAAATGATGCATGAGCCTACCYGGCGTGGCAATAACAATGTCAGGATTCTGAGCCAATTCTTCAAACTGACTTTCCATTRAATCCCCACCAACTAGGAGACTTGTACGCAGATCTGCGGAAAAAGTTTACATAGAAAGAACAAACAACAACAATGTCTTAGTTGTATGCTTCAAATGCTATTACTCTCTTTCTAAAATACACAAACCATCAGTTTGGGGATGACA
>SNQN01006958.1:0-11742 GCA_008642245.1 Bassia scoparia
ACTTTTTCTGTGTAACAGAAATGTATGTGAATAATACAGTGCGAATGTCTGGTTGTTCGTGACAATATAAGAATGGGGCTTTTGTGGGTTAAAAAGTGAGAGATTTATTTTGTTCTTTCGTCTTGGTACTTTGCATGTATGAAAAGAATGTGAGCAGCGTAGTTATAACTCATCAGCTTTCTTGTGTACTCAGGAAACTTAGTCGACTCATAAGACTATATAATAAATAAAATGCTACCAGATCTCATTATTGCACAATATTAGCTGTTCAGACACGACATATTAGTTTAGGATTACATCCGTCTTTTCTTGGAGAGGCCAAAACTGGATACGTATGGCTGATCATTCAGGGGATCATAAATATTGATCTTACTTTGTAAGGAAGAAAAGTACAGTATTGGTCACAATCTTGCTGCAATGTTTCTAGAATAAGCACCCTGAATAGGGTTATCTTTTCCTAACTTCGTCTTGTGGGCCATGGCGGAACTTGGCACTAGATTGTTTTTAAGAATTTGCTTGGTTCAGACGTGAACTGCCGAACTCGCCGCATAATTTGATCTCAAAAATAGTATTTTATCAGTGATGGCAAAATAGCAGCTAGAACAAAGAATAGTGGAAAAGTTGCTCTAATTGGAGAAATTTATACTAGTAACCATTCCGTGCGAAATTAACACGCACACCTTGCATAGCATTTTTATACACTACTATATTTAGAAAATAACTATTATAACCTCTAGGACCATTCAGTAGACTATCACAGCAGTGAACACTCTCCATAAAAGCCTCTGAGTTTGAGGCTTGGGTTCATAATTGTCTAATTAAAATAACATGCACCATTGTTTCCAATACAGATTTCATGTGCAAACATTTTTTCTATTCAATTCATAACTATTTTCAAATCATTAGAATGAAAATTCTTGTATTAAGCAATTGCTGAATAGAGGACTAGTTTCTGTATTCTACAGCTAGTAGTGTATAGTGAAAGTAGAAACATTGCAGTAGATTATAATTTTTAAAAACGAAGAAACATTATAGAACAGACCTAAGGTGTATGGCAAAATAGGAAAATAACAAAAAGCCAAACAATACATAATATTAATAATTATAAACGCTATGTGATAAGGTGATCTGATTTGTGCACAATAGTAGAGCAAGGGTGTTCAATATAATTAATTTTGTGCACTTTTTCAATTTTTAAAAATAAATATTAAGACTGAAACAGCTTTCTAATGAAATCAGATTGGCAATGCAGCAAACCCTCTCAACAACTAATTAATATGACTCTTTATCTCTTTCTTCTGCGATGGACGACTTTAGTCTAAGTGCCAGATGCCAGCGGAAAAGGACTGAAAGTTTGTATTTTGGATGAGATTTGTCAAATTAAGTCTTTTGATTAAGGGGGGGATATAGGTCATTAAGCGGATTGAGGCTAGTGTATGTGGAAATGAGTTTTTTTTTTACACAGTACCTACTATACGGATCGATATCCTAACGCTTTCATATAATTTTATTTGAAGTAGGCATGTTTTTCCTTGTGAGAGGATACCGTGATCGAAGTTCTACAGATAGCGGACCAAAACATGTATGAGATAGTAATGATTCAGAAGAGGAGAGATGACAATCTGAGGGATATAATTAGGAATACGAGAAATGTTGGCTCTGGATCGGTTTAGAAGTGTATCTCTAGAATCTCCTCAGAGAGCAGAGCAATTGTATTTTTACTAATTACGAGCTTTACGATGCTGAGTTCATTAAAATCCTATCATCGTAATGGCTGCACTGCTTCTTTTTGCCGTCTGTTTTATTTCGCATGAACTATTGAGGCGTGGTTGTACACTGACGGCACATCTAATACATATATTAGTTGACTTCGGATACATTCAGATGGATCTGATGAGGTGGACCTTGAGTTGTGAGGAATTTTGTAAGCTGATTGCTTGTGAGTATTCATCTACATCATACATTGTCAAAAAAGGTGGCATCACCAAGAGACTATTGGCTTGATCCCTTATGCTATGAGAATTTATTGTTTGAGCATGTCCCTTTACTTGCATACATTATGATTGAAGGGGGATTCACCTCATTAATATAATTTTAAGATTTTTGATTATATGTATGATTGAATATGTATAAGCCTTTCAGATAGGATTAAATTGGCGTATCGCAACTGTGTTAATTAGTATATTGATGTATATTATCATGCTTTTCTGAGTGGCTTTATAAGTCTGGTTGATATACGCTATGATCCTTATATATTAGTATATCTACGAGCGTATATACGCAGGGTGTTGAGGAAACGTTATATCGGTGATGAGTTAATAATTTTCGTCGTTCTGTTGTCTTTAAGCTGGAATAAATGAAATTTTTTCTGAAAAACTCACTCTAACAAGTATGATTAATTGTATTATATTATACAATGAGTTTTGAAGTAATGATAAAAGTGGAATCCACGGCGCGCTTAGCGCTCGCTAGCCGCTAATAAACCTGTAACCAGTATTAAAAACGCTCGATTTTTGAATGTTTTTTCTATGTATACGATAGTCTATGTTAGCACGGGAAGCTAATCTATTATATTATTTTAAATAGTCCGGTGAATTGAAGATGGTAGAGCATAGGTTGTCACGGTTTATTAACTTTTTCTTATTACACTGGTCTATGATTTTGTTATTAAATTGAAAATTTTAGTCACTTTTGATGCTTCTGTTTGTCTTAATTGTAATGAGGGGAAATAAAAATTGTGTTTTATTAGGAGACATGTTATGTATAAGATTCTACCTAAAAAGAGATTATTGACTTATTTTTTAATATAATGAGAAAAGTAATAAACTGTGTGTTGGAATATTTTGAAAATAATCTTGATAGTGAGTTAACTGTCGCCAGCTATCGCGTTATTTAATTACTCCTCCGTTCCAGTTTGCTTTTTATGTTTCGTTTTTGGTTGTTCCATTTTATTCTTTACATTTTCTTTCCCATACTTTACCTATTTTAGCGACCTCATTAATATTACTTTTACCCCCTAAAATATCTCATAATACCTTATTTTTTTTGCCTCCATGCATTTTTTTATTTTCCTCTAAACTTATCTCATCCACTCATTTTAAAATATGAAAAGATTGACTTTAATTTTATTGCACACATCTCCAACAAATTAAAATAATAATACAACCTCCAAGTAATACTAACATAATTTATCCAAATATTAATTTCCCTCAATTGACGTGCAATTCTGCAAACGTAAAAAAAAATCGAAACGGAGGGAGTAGATGGTTACTATGGATATACTCCCTCCGTTCCAGTTTGTTTTTTACGTTCCTTTTTTGGTATTCCTTTTTATTCTTTATATTTTCTTTTCATTTTTTACTTTTTTAACCATTAATGTTATTTTTACTCCTAAAATAATTAATTTTATCCACTTACTTATTTATTCATCATTCTTGATTTTCCACCCAAACTTATCTCATCCTCTCATTTTTAAATAAAAAATATTTACTTTTATTTTATTGTACACAACTCAAACAAATTAAAAGAATAATACAACTTCCAAGTAATACTAACATAYTTTATCCACATACTAATTTCACWTAATTGACATGCAATTCTACAAACGTAAAAAACAAATTGGAATGAAGTGAGTATGATGGAAGTATAATCTCAAAGCTCATTACTAATTAACCCACATAACTCTTGCAGCCTCCATTCTCCTCTATCTCTCCCTTCTCTTCCATCGATCTTTATTGATGGAAATCCCCCATCTTATTTTATTGTCTGTATTGTTTAGTTAATATGAGTTTCGATTTTATTCCAATAATACATTCTCTAAGAGGATCGTTTCTCCCTTGAAGGAAAGGGCTTTTCTCTTCTCCTTACGAYAAACGCTGTTATGATGTCTTAATTTTGGTTCGTCGATAAAGAATTGTGCGTTGTTGAAACAAAGTTCATTCAGATCTACAATGACAAACAATAAGATCAAATTAAATTTGTTTTTCATAATTACAATAGATCAGATCAAGAGGTCCCCTTGTTAAAAGGATGAATAAAACAACGATATGGAAAAGGATTTTTCAAATGACGATACGACAAATCTATCCTAGTTTTGTAATATTCTTTTATTATTATTATTTTTCCAATATTGTTATGTATTTGTTAGTCCTTAAATTATTTCTATTCAAGACGTTGTATGACCTCTTTATTAACGGATTGATTTTACTTTTCAAAAAATATATATGATGAAAGTATTTTTTTAATATGGTTCATGCATCTAGTAGAAAAGAGGACTGGTTGAAGTTAAAAGTAGAAAAAATTCAAAACAAGACGAGCATTTTAAATTCCATTTTGAGAAACACAAAAACAAAAGGGAGCATATTCAAAGCCTAGTCAAACCCATTAAATATGATTTTAACCTCATTTTACAGGTTAATTTTGTAACGGGACCGATAGAAGAAGATAAGGTATAAAGGTTAGATTATTTTAAAATAAAGTGAATGTGAATTATCATGGGAAGACCACTAAAAAGTGGAGTTATTAATACAGAGTCACAATTTTCCGATTTCTAATATCTAGTGTAATAAATTTAAATTTATGCAAACTATACAAATTACAAATTTATAACTCTCTTTCGTAAACTTTTACATAAAAATTGTTTTTTCTTATTACAAGTACTATGATTTTAAAATTATATGAATATATATAATTTAGGGTCTATTTACACTAACTGCAAACAATTGAACTGAAGTAAAATATTTAACTTAGGATACATTGATTAATTGGTATACCTTCATCAATAATAATAATAACTATTTAGTAATAATTATATTAATTAATAATAATATTACTAATGAATAATATCTGTTAAAAAATAATAATAATAATATGAATTAGATAATTTAATTGATGATTTATAACATTAAGTAATATAATTAAAAATTGATGATAATAATATAGTAACAAAAAACAATAATATATGATTATTAATTCATAATAATATTATCAAATATTATATTTATTAACAATAAAATAATATTATTTAATTTTAACAATAATATAATAAAAATAACAAGAAACAGAAAAAGAAGTAGAGATGAATTCAATTGAACTGATTAAACTAAAGTCCACTGAATTGAATTGAAAATAAGTTGAAAAAATAGGTTCTTAGTGAGATTCAAATGATAAATAAGTGGATAGTGGGGTGAGGAAGGCTTGGATTTGGTGGGGATGAATACCCAAAGGGGTGGCAAGCTAAGGCAGGTATCATTTTAATTTTGTACATGGTGGGCAGAGAAGGAGATGAGTTTTAGACTTTCAGGTGATGAGGATGTGCCGATGTGAAAGTAAAGAAGAGGTGCAAACAATTTTTAAAATTATAAAAGCAATTCCAAAAGACACGAATATTTACCACAATGCCTAATATTTTCTTTTTTTTTTACAAAAGGAAAAGAGGAACTCAACATTCCCCAACGAAGTTTACAAAGTGAAAGTTAAAAAGAACATCACGAATACAAGTTATAAGTAGCCTAGAAATCGTCCTAAAGATCCTAGTTCCAAGATGGCATCAATTGTTTCACAATGTAGACCTTGAAAGTAACATGTGGAAATAGACTCAGCGACAAGGACGGTGGGAGATTTAAGTACTCCTCCAGCTCAAGTGTCAAGTTATCTTAACCACCTATCTGGCACTCATGAGGACAACATTCGCCTTTTCCTAGAGAAAGAGACTTGTTGTTTCGCTTTGTCCAAGCCACGTCTTGTGCGACTCCCGCTAGTCTGCTTCTGAGGATTCAAGGTGATAGACTTTATTCTGGCACCTAGGATTCCCAATAAAGTCCCTACACCGTTGCATTTCGAAACCCGGTGGCTTAGTAGGGCCTACACCAACCACCTCAGTAAACCTCTTAGACCCTCTGGATCACACAAGTTTTCTCCTCCGTCAGATGCAAGATACGTTCCAGAGACACCCCTTCATTTCGAACAAGACTCTATTCCTCTCGAGCTAGATGGCATGCAAGCAAATTCACGAAGTATGTTAGAAGATCACGTTGATTACCTACCCTGCATTGCGAAGCACCTTGATTGTCCAGCTTCCTCAGTTTCTTAGCCAGCCGTAAATCCAAGCCCCAAGGGGGCTCGAGTTGTCATGCCTTGCATGAATACCTAGTCTTGATCCGTGGCTTAGACTTCGCAATGATTGGGCAGTCACAAAATAAGTGTGGCACTATCTTAGCACATCCCTTTGGGCTCGAGATGTCTCGCAATGATTGGGTGTCATGCCTAATATTTCTTAATGGATGTTTTTATGGTTTTTTCATAAATTTGCAACTTGCAAAAAATTAATTATTAATTTGCGCAACAAAAAGGAAACCGAGTGAAACGATCATACCAGAAGCTTTTGGAACCTCCCAAGGCTTCTTTTACTTCTCAAGCACCTAACGTTCATTGAACCTGGCTCACAATGAATTTTGCAATTAAATAATATATTTGTTGATTTGTTTTTATTTTCCGCATCAAATATTCACAAAAAAAGGCAAGAAATTTTTGCAGCAAAAGTGGAAAAATGTGGATATAATGTGTCTACGGGGAGTAGTTGTGCCCATCATACGCGCATCTCATGCGATTTGCATTTTAAATAAGAGGTCTCGGTACTCATTTCACAAGACATTGCATATATGGTGAAGCTTTGCCAAAATACATTCTCTCTCTCTCTAAAACACATCTAAATACACATTCTAATTCATTAAACACAATTTCTTTTTAAAATTCACTTTAAGTTCTTCAAAGGTTCTTAAGGGTTTTCAAGGGTCTGAAGCATAGTTCTCGACCAAAAGCATCGCGTTGCAAGGTAAGTTTAGGCCAATGTCTCAATTTCTGACACCCTTTTGCATGCTTGATCTAGATATTAGACATGTCTAATTTGAATATAATATAGAGTAATGATTATTTTTTGATCTAAATCAATTATAGGGGTTCAACCTTCAATGTCGACAAAATTTTTATGCTTGCATAACACAATTATTATGTCTTAAGAAAAGTCCGGCAAATTACATTTTCAAACACCTAATAAGAGTAATTCCTACAAAAATTGGCTTTTAGGCAACTTGAATATGAACTAAAACAAATTAATCACCACTGATATAGTCCTTATTTGCATCTATTTAAGTTAAACAACCTGTCTTGTAATCTTGCATTCTTTATGACAATGGACTCGTGATGACCGAGTAGGGACCGCTAGATATCACAAGGGGGGAGAGGGGTTGGAGGGGAGGGGAGGGGGTTGGAGGGGAGAGGAGGGGGGTGGGCGTTGTGCACTACTTTCCCTTACACTTGTCCCATAATCCATGAACTTTGGTAGACGACCAGAATATGGAGTCCTTCGCCTTGCATTTTGTCCCGATAAGGCTTAAACCGGGTTTCATAGCTCCTGAAAAGAGTGCGGTGATGACTTTCTCTAATCATGGTCTCGAATATAATTCACACAAATCCACATATACTCACACTATYCAATAAGCAAGAATCCGATTCATGCTAAAAAAAAGGTCTCATTGAGGGTGTACCCCGCGGGGCAAGGGGAATAGTGAGCGAGCTGGCCCGGGGACGCACTGTCGTCCATCAAGTTTTTGGTGACTTCACTAGGGAATTCCCTGACGCTTTTATCTTTAGTGAAATGTAGACAATATTTGAAATTTTTTGTGATGCTCATTCGTGAGTACTCGTATTAGAAACACATCTAACATACATAAGTATGATGCTCATTCGTGAGTACTCGTATTAGAAACACATCTAACATACATAAGTATGTTCTACAATTGAACAAGGATGTGGGGGGTCGCTTAATATTGGCGCAGGTGCACTACCTATGTAACCAACTCTTAAGCTAGATGTCTGCTATCCCCACCGTGACACGTGAATGACCGAGTTGAACTCCGAAGTCATCTATTATTTAAACCTCTTTATTCATCACAGCGACCATATGTGTTAATGATTTTCTAGCTTAGTCATGAAATCCTCCTAACACTGGACCGGACATGTTAAATAAAAACATAACATATTGATTCTAAGTGACTGAGGTTTGTTTTTCTATAGCACTATAATATTATTCATACAATGGATATCACTTTGGCTATGAATTTTAGATACTAACGCCCTAGCTAATTTGCATCACTACAAACAAACATTCCAGTACAATCCAATATATCCAAACATATCCTTTACGTGTCGTATTTCAAAATGGTAGTAACAAAGCTAGACTCACTAGTTTAGTACTTTTTATATCGCACATCAATGTAACCGCAGCGACAAAACAAAACGAAATCTGAAAAAATAGTGAAAAAGAAAAAAAATCTACGGAAACAATCGAAGCAAAATCAATAAAATCAGGAAATAAATACAAATAATAAAATTAACAGCAAAAAACAATTTTGCTTTTGTAATTTCCTATGATCAGTCATACAATATAATCAATGACTTACACTACTCGTACATGCATCAGAATATCATCAACGGAAAGCTAATGCTCATGCATTGTTTTCTACAACCTAACGGCGCACGCTAACAAACTTTCATGACACATAACATCTATCACAAACAACCTCAATGGCAAGCTAAGCTCATCAAAGCCTCCTAAGTATCCCTATCCTATTGCCCAAAACGAAGCTTCATCACTCCAATCCAAATTTTTCACTTACCCTTATCCCCTTATTCATCCCTTCTTGGTGCACGACTAGAATATGTTCCTTTCTCATATACTAAGAATCCAGCAGCTTAACTCGGTTTGAAGACTCCCAAGAATGTGCGTGGAGACTTCCATTACTCAATGATTTAAGAAGTATAATTTCACAAAAATTCAAGGCATACTAACACTATACAATCAGAAAGAATCTCCAACTGGTGCAACAAGTCATCACTCAGACATGTACCCCGTGAGTAGAGCGACTGCTAGAGAGCCATCACCAAGCTTGCTACCCGCATACAACTGCAGAAGCCAACTATATACCCTCAGACCATTACAACATCTTTATAAGCCCATAAAGCGTAAGTTTGTTAATTAGGCTTGGAAGTAATGAGATTACCCAATACACACTAAAATGTGTCCGGATTTTATAAGTCATCAGCAAGCTTATTGGTGGTCTTATGGAACCTTTGGCCTACTCCTGGTACAACATTATTGGTTTCAGTTCATGAGTTTTGCAGACTAATAATTGATTTTTATTAATTTTATTATTTTCGATAAATTACAAAAACACAAATATGCAATAAAATGACAAATATGAACAAAACTATATAACAACATATATTATTAGAATTGAAGAATGTAAAGACATTAGTATTCACAATTTTCAGTTGCATCATTTGTTGCTATAATTAAAGGTATGTTATACCAAAATTAGTATTCACATTTAGGGTGGGTTTGGATATCATATACCGACAAACTGGAATGTGATGCTTACTTAATGGTGTTGTATCTTAAATCAGAAACACAAACCTATAGAATTTAACACTAAGCTTCAAAATCCAATTTTATTCTATGATGGAATCTGTGGGAATTGCTTTACCATCAATTTAGTTCGCGTCCGTCGAGCAGACAGGAGATCAACCACACTTGTGCCCAACTCTACTCTATATAAAATATTACGTACTTTATAAGGTATAATTCAAAAGTATCATAATATACTATTAATAAGATAATGCATATGAATTCTACTATGGGATAGGAATCAGAAATTGAATTTTCCATAGAAAAGTGGTGTTGATAATTAATGTCAAAATCCCTTATGATCGAATTGACACTTCATTACTGATACATCGGGATAAGTTTAAAATCCAACTAGGTGGCTCAAAGGGATCTGGGTATTTTAGACGAGCTCGAGGAACTTAAAAAAAGACTATATTAGCACTCTGGAGAGTAAAAAATTTATAATATATGAATCTCCTTAAAAATTTTTAGAGAATAGCCCTCATATCATAGAGGACTGTAGAAAATCTTTGTAAATACATCTATAACGGAATATCAACTTTATTTTCAGGTATCCGACCCCACTTATGTCAATTATGCTTCCTCATTGTATTTTAATTATTTGTTTCAAACTCATATACTTTAAGAAATCAACATTAATCCTATTACACTTTGTGTATCAGTAATACCAATTCATCAATTCATCCTATTTTATGCTCCTTAAAATCACAGCTTCATCCCTTAATAATTCAATATCACTTCCATTCCAAACAAATTTTTTGGCAACACCCATAATAAACGCACCTCCTATTAATTTTGAACCACAGTGCTCAATGTATGCCCACTGCTCATTCTCTTTCTCTTTAATACATCACAATACTGTCATCCCCACAATTCGATTCTCTCTTTAAAATACACATACAAGATATTTTTTGCACGCCTATCGTCATGTCAAACACTAATACGCTATTATAAACACTCAATTAGCCTTTATCTTCGTTTTACAACATTATTACCTCAAATTATAATATTTATTTTTATATACATCTTGAAATAATATTGTGTTATGTAGTTTGTTGTAACAACATTTTTAAATATATTATTAAATAGTGATGTATAGAACGGAGCAATATACGAATGCTTAAATTATAGTGTGAAAAAACTTATTGATAGTTTTAATTAAAAGTAGAAAAGTTTGACTGAACATATATAGAAGATACGATGCTAAATGATATCAACCAGTATAGAATAGTAAAATATTTAATATGAGTAGTAAAACTTCATTTAAGTTTTTCATCTTCCCTCTATTAATAACTTACATAAGTTCAACTACATTTATACTCAAATTTTCATGAACAATTCATTTCTAACAATAGATCTAATATTAAACAATAATTAACTATCATTAACATTAAATTAATTATCAAAATTTTATTATCCATCTATATCAATGTGCAGATTAAAAATTGCACTCAAACTATTGACAAATAACTATTAAATTAATTTTTCTTCTTAATAAGGTCATTTAATCTCTATTAAATATATTCTATTTTGAAGGACATCCATCTTCCTCCCCCCTCATTATTATAGAGAATTACCGTTAATCCATCACTAAATATCACAACTTCTATATTTCATCTTCTCCTTTTCCGTCTTGTTTGCATAATTCGTACAAATCTTATTAGGAATAAGTTTCAATGAAAATAATTCATTCGCATAAAAATAGTTCTCCTCAATTAATATATAAGCTTTAGTCTTCAATAAAAATACAGTCAAGATTCATAGAATAAAAAAAGTTCAAATCCTTATAAAAAATGTTATAATTAGTTAATAAAATTTAATTTCATAAATAATAAGTTCACATTCATACTTACAATATATCTTAATTACGCAATTAACCCTGCAGAACAAGACTACTCTAATAACCTTCTCCTTAATAATTATTCCTTCAATCATCACACTTCCCTCCTAATTTTTTCATACTCAATTAACCCAAAGATTTTATATTCAATTCACTTTACAAAAACTCAACAAAAACAAATTTTTCAAAGTGAATCAAAATAACCACAAGTAATCTTAAAACTGAATTATATGGTGATTTAACAAGCACATTACCAATATTAAAAAATCAACCACAATGGATTCTTTAAAATATCTCATTCAAACAATGCAAAAGATCATAAGTTAATCAATTCATTCTAATTTTTTATGTGTGAGTTTTGTTCCTTGTTTATATCTTTAAAAACATTGTGTTAATTAATGCTAACAATTATGAAACCGATCTCAAGAACGATATCCAA
>SNQN01006959.1:9851-35675 GCA_008642245.1 Bassia scoparia
CGATGGAGAGGAGATAGATGATGGTCTAGCTTATATAGGTATGTGTGTAATTTGCTCGGTGTCATTGGTTTTTCTCATGTTTTATGGACGTAAAGGCGAGAGCTACGAGCCAGATTTTATTGTGTTTGAATTGTGAGTTGGTTGTCGTGTATACAGCTATACTCTTGCGTGAATTGTTGTAGTGTTAGTTAACGACGGTTTTTATAGAGGACACGTGCTAACTGCCTTCCACTCGTTCTGTCTTTGGCCTTTGTCGTAAGGACATGTTTATTCGTTGATATGTCGTTTGGTAATAGCTGATCAAGCCAGCACGCGGTCGTGAGTTGTAGATAGTGCAATGGCGGTAGAGTGGTTGTCCTGTCAAAACATGGTGGTTTTGTTGGGTGGTGTTTGGGAGACGTCTGTGTGGTGGTCGAGTGGGTGTTTTATTAGAGGATGTGGTGGTCGTTCGTGCGGTTAGACATGTGCTCGCGAGAACGATCTTATTATCGTATGGGTGAGGCTCTGTGTTGGCGAGCGTTGTCGGTGTGTATGGCCGAGGGTTTTGTCAGTTGAATTACGGTGGTGTGTTGTTAGTTGGTTGATTGGGTATGTCTGTGTTTATGGTTGTGATTATAGGTTGGTGAGCATAGCTGATGGAAGTGTTGCTCGTTGGTCGATTAATTGGCTGTGGATGTTGATAGGCGGGTTTATTGTTGAATCTTCTTTCGCTTGATGGATTTACGAGCATAGTATATGGCTATGAAGAAGCGTACTGGGTGATCATCTGACATCTAAGAGTTTGGATTATGTGTTCCTAGCTTATATGAAAAGGCGACTGTACTACTGCTTAAAACTGATGCAATCAAAGTGGTGTACTGTTGGGAGCAAGGAGCTAAGGTGTTTTTGGAAAGTTGTGTTTTTGCGTTATGAATTATCTTTCTATAAATCTGCACAAGAAATTTGTTGCTACATCACCTCCGGCTCTCCTCTTTCAAAAAGTTTGTCTGCTACTCATTGCATCTGATTTCAATTCAGAAATAAAGGTTTTAGGTTATAATAGTTTAGGTCAGCTTCTAATTGATTTTCATGACTTTGATTGTGGCAGAAGGGTGGAAGGCGAAACGAAACAGGAATTGTGTTGATGTTGTCCTTCTTTGAGGCTATTGTCGTATTTATTGGTTTTCGTAATTGGCTGTAGAGAATGTTCTTCTGGAGAGAAGGAAGGCAACACTGGGAGCAAAATTGGGTAAGCATTTTGCATTAATATTTATAATAGGCGAACATTTTTAGTAGGTTTTTTAGTGTATAATGTAGGTTGAAATTTAACATGTTCTCAGTGATATTATGCAGGATTTATCAATATTTTTCTTCTTTTTGAGGCCTACGGATAATGGATTTTTGAACGAAATTTTTGACATGGGAATTAATTCTTGAACTAGTCTACTATAGGAAAATGTGAAATAATGATTAGGAACATATAATGGGAATCAAAGACTTGTTTTAATTTCAAACTGTCACAAATTGAATGTGATTTCTTACTTACTGCATTTTGTACCATGAGTGTGAAAATGATAGTACTGGTTTAATATTTTGTCACAAATTCTTGAATATGTTGAATTACTAAACCCAACAAACAAGTTCTTTCAGAATATGTCATTCCATTCCAATGAATGCAGTACTGTGTATACACATTAACAGGTGGTACAGTTGGAATTAAAAACATGGACTCATGCTTTGACTTCAGCTTCCACGAAATAAGGGTTGCGACCGATAACTTTTCAGAGTCGAACAAGCTTGGACAAGGCGGTTTTGGTGCAGTTTACAAGGTATGGCAGCTAATCTACGATAGAATTTGAGGGAACTAATGACTGAAGTACTTCGTATATAATATGCTGCAAATATGTAGGGAAGGCTTTCGGACAGTGGCCTGCTAGTTGCAGTTAAGAGGCTAACTCGTGCTACTCCACACGGAGAAACAGAATTCAAAAATGAAGTAGAATTAGTGGCTAGGCTTCATCACAGAAATCTAGTTAGGCTCATTGGTTATTGTTTGGGACTTAATGAGCGCATCTTAATCTATGAATTGGCACCCAATGGAAGCTTGGATCACATCTTATTTGGTACTCGTAACAACATTTTTGCTTCCATATCATATTGTATTCGTTTAGCCAATTTCAAAATCAAATCATATTGTATTCTGCTGCATGTTTACAGATGCAAACAGACGGGAGATATTAACATGGAAGATCCGTTACAATATTATTGAAGGCATTGCGCGTGGACTGCTTTACCTTCACGAAGGATCTCAATTGAGGATCATTCACCGTGATCTAAAAGCTGGRAATGTTTTGTTAGATGCATCCCTGAATCCTAAAATATCTGATTTTGGGACAGCAAGACTGTTTCTTGAAGAACAGGGAAGCACTTCGAAAATTGTTGGGACATAGTGAGTATTCTTAATTTCTTAACTCTTCACAACCAGCAATACTTGTATAACTCTTGCGCGAATTTCTGATCATCATATTGTTGGTATTCGGATGCAGTGGTTATATGCCTCCGGAATATGCAAAATTTGGGAAGATTTCGACAAAGGTTGATGTGTTTAGCTTCGGCGTGTTACTCTTAGAAATTATCAGTGGAAGGAAAAACAGTGGATCAMCTAATAACTCAKATCGGATTGAGCACTTATTGAGCAAGGTGATGAATACTACCWAGTACTAATGACATGATTGACAGCAAATCAGCAGCTATTTTGCTAAATTTACTTTTTCTCAGGCATGGAAATGTTGGACAACGGGACAGTTTCAAGAGCTGATAGACCCGGTARTGCTAAAGGAAACCGGGCAAACGGATGACTTTTCATGGTGCATTCATCTGGGATTACTCTGTGTACAAGAAAAAATGGCATGCAGGCCTACAATGGGTGAAGTAGTTCTAATACTCGAGTGTTGTTCTCTGATCCTTCCACCTCCTTCAGAACCAGCATATCTTATGGACATTTCTAGTAGTGATGAATCGAGCGTGCCAATAATGGTGGAGAATGTTTCGTCCAGTGTCAATGGATCGGACACAGATAATCGAACAGATGGCCAYATGTCATCTTCAACTGTAAATGAGATTTCTTTCACATATACATATCCAGAACCTAGATGAACTTTTCTTGTTCGGCYTTCGAATGATCACATTCTCATTCGATGGAAACGAACAAATGTTGTGCACCTTTGATCACCAACATGAGATAAGCAAGTTTTGCTTTGAAAAACAGAAGTTGTTCTATTGTAATGTTATAAACAAAAAAAGAACAGATATTGAGTTTTTCTACTAAAACAAGTTATGCTTTGTAAGTAATTTACTAATCGTGCACTTTTGTTGGTTCACCGTTGCGATCTTTTTTTCCCGTGTGAATGAGCCACAAAGGGCTGGGTGAGAATGAACCCATAATCACGTGGAATCGAGAATGAAACTCTAACCAATTAAGCTATCCATTACTATCTTCCCGTTACGGTTTTTGTGTCAATGTATTACAGTCTAGAGAGAATGGGATTCGCATATGAATAGTGAGTTCCATGTGTGAGTTTGTCAAACGGGACAGATGTTGACCAACAAATCAACGATTCATATACGAGTCTTAACTTTTGATAATATGACAAAATACACCACCTAAAGTTTCTAGGATATCGTGGACGAAGGATAGATGATTAAAGTTTATCTCGCGATTTCAGAATATTTTGAGATCAATTTTCATTCTCAGTTCGCCCATGTAACTATTTAAATAATAGAAAATTATTTTTTAGGATGTTCCACTTAAAAGTGACTTTTTTAGAGTAGTCTCATAATTTGAGTATATAAATATATATATATATATATATTTCCTCTGGTTTTTTATACTTGTATAATCAACGATAACTTTCTTTTTGGGTAATAGATTCTCTTTATTTACTCTCCTAGCACATTTAGTCATTTCATTTTTTCATAATAAAACCCGAACCGGACCCATATTAGCCCACAAAGCTCGTATTTTTATAACGAGTTTGAGCACAATCTTTATATACAAGTCTGTTCCGATTAATCCATTTGATCACCCGTGTGTGAAAGTATTTTGTTTAGCCTTATTTAAAAGTTTATGATTTGCTTCCTGCTTTGAACAACATTAAGACTCTTTTTCTTTCGACCGAATCATACCTAAATTAAATAAAAATAAATTGAACGAAATGGAAACGAATTATTTATGAGGAAAGAAAATCAAGAAAATGAATTGAATTGAATTAAACTGAAATACGGAAATTTGTGGCATGGTCAAATGATACATATGCTCGAAGACCACGTTTTCTATGGGTTCACATCAATTTGGAGATGTTTGAATTTCAACAACAAATGAAATGACGGTCTAAAGTCAAGGCAACTACTAAGGCACTAACCTAGAAAATGAAATATCCACTTAACAATAATTAAGTTGTCTAATGTAATTATTTAATGATCATTTGTCAAATCGTCATCAAATATTTTGACAAGATGATTCTAATGATAGTAAAAAAGGTGAGAAATTTTGTTGAATGAATTTGAGTGCATRAATCCCATTTTGCCAAATCTAAAGCAAAGTAGGGAAACATGGATAGATTACCTAATTAATTTCATGATAGTTTAAGTTTTTGTTAAAAAATATTTTCGATGTCTTTTAAACTTGCATCACTTTGGTTAAAAATAAACTCTGAAATCATACAAACATAGAGAGAAAAAGGAAATTGATTTGTAAAAAAAAAAAAAAAATGATTCGAGTACATTAAAATAGTTTTTATAATAAAAAGTGATGCGAGTAAAGTGACGCCCCGGTAGCCGGCTAAATGCATGCATGGTACGTCCAAGAACATGTATGCTTTTTAATGCTAGAGGATGCACTCCACAGTCCACACCCTTATAGCTTGAAAGTCCAAGAACCAAATAAATACTAAGTACTAAGTACTGTAGTACGTACGGAGAAGATAGCTGGTACGTCGTCCTATTTCATGCAGACATGCAACACACGTTATGGAGAAATTTCACCAAGCATTTAATTATAACCCGTTGTAAAAGCTTCAACGTACACTCGGTTTAAATAATAAGAAAATTTTGTGAGAAAAAAACTTTTACATTCACTTTTTGTGAAAGATAACTTTATAATTTAATTTATTAAATTTTTTGTGGAAAACAATTTTTTTGGATGAGATAAAAAACAATCTTAAACCTCTAATTTATTGTTTATTTATTTATTTATTTTTGTAAAATCAGACATTTAGGGTTATTTTTAACACTTATTTCCATTGTATCAAAAGTTAAAGCATCAACACCAAGTGTCTGATTTCACAAAAATAAAATTTAAAATTAAAAGTTGTTTTTCAAAAACATAATTATAAACATATTTATTACAAAAAGTGACTTATATAAAAGAACGTTTTAAAAAAAAAAATTCTCAAAAAATTTTGATACCACTTCAATTAATCAAATTAGGTCGCCTAAATTCGATTGTCCATAATTATATGACTTAATATGTGAGAAGTATAAAATAAAATTGGACACCACAGATAAAGATTATCATAAATCCACCATAGAAGAATAATAGAAAAGTAGACAAAATCATCAATTTTTTTGTACCACTCGATTCACCCTTTTAGCTAATTCGAATTCAAGATCAGTTCTGGGTGGCCTGATTAGGTTTCAGTCCCCTCCCAATTGTTGTTGTGGAGAATCGAACACGGGTTTTTTCTACCAAATGCAGTCTCAATCACCACTACACCAACAATCATTTAGTTAACATATCAATTATCTAAGGTTGCAATTATGTAGGAGCGGAGAAAATATTTGAAAATAAAAAGATGCTGGCTTTTGGCCAAAATTATTGGGGTAAATTTGCACGTCATTCTTGGCTTACGCAAGGTGATCGGAATACACGTTATTTCCATAATGTGATGAAGGAACGGCGATGGAAGTCCCAAATTTTTAGGCTGCAGAATGATCTTGATCAATGGGTGGATCAGCCGGCCGATATCGCACAATTGTTTTATTCTGAGTTCTCTAAACGTTTTATTACGTCTGCTTTTTCTGCCCCACGAACTTTCGATCTTTCTTGGTTGCCTACCCTTATCACACCTGACGACAATCGTTCCTTGACCGCTCCTATCACCTCGGATGAAGTCAAGCTGGCTTTTTTTGACATGTGCCCGTACAAGGCTCCGGGGTCGGATGGATTTGGTCCTAAGTTCTTCCAATCATATTGGCATCTCATTGGTTCTGACGTCACTAAAGCGGTCCAGGGTTTCTTTTTTCATGGTCACATGCTTCGTCAACTTAATCATACCATAATTACCCTCATCCCGAAGGTTTCTGCTCCGTCAAAAGCCCACCAATTTCGCCCAATTAGTCTTTTTACTACTCTTTATAAGGCTATCTCCAAAATTTTGGTTAACCGTTTGCGGCCGTTCCTTAATAAAATAATCAATCCTTTTTTTTTGAAAAAGGTAAATGAATTAATATAAGCTCAACAGATACAAAGGCAAAGCCTCAACCAGAAATACTGGAGCAATACATCAGCCAACCTGGCTCAAGCAAAACACCTAAACAACCAACCAAAACAACTAAAAACAATAAACCATAGACAAAGAAAACTACATCAGAGAATGAAACCACAATCTATTAGCCCGACTCACTTTAACAGGCATTCTAACACTGATACTATAATGAACATCCTGCATCAACTGCTGCATAAGCCTCTGTGGATCCATAACGTGAGCATTCCATATACTGTTGTTCCTTTGCTGCCATATAGCATACAGAAACCCTGCAAAATAAGCATAAAGGACTTGCCTTCTAAAACGACCTGTGATGTGGCAAAGCATATGAACACAAGACTCAAGGTCCTTGGGCATACTAGAGATATGTAGATTTTGCAATAACCATTGGCTACAAGCTTGAGTATAACAACAGGCAAAAAACAAATGATCCACTGTCTCCTCCTTCTGAGCACACAAGGGACAACGAGCATCATCCAGCATCCCATAATTTTGTAAAACCTTCCTCACTTTAATTCTTCTCCATAAGATCATCCAACAGATAAATTTATGTCTTGGAATATTAAAACTGTTCCAAACCCAATGATGCCAAGCAACCTTTGCAGCATTTACTTGTAACCATTGATATCCACTCGACACAGTGTAACCTCTAGGATTTGCATTCCAAACATCCCTAGTGAAACCAGGTTTGAACACCTCCTTAACTTTCCACAATTGCTTCCAAGTCCAGCTAGCAGCAGTTTTGCAAGGAACTCTTTTCCAATTCTTATCCTTAATGTATAAATGTGACACCCATTTGAGCCACATACTATCAGCCTTCCTAGCAATATCCCAAATAGATTTGCCCAACACAGCTAAATTCCACAAGTGACAGTCTTGAATTCCCAAACCTCCTTGATTCTTTGGCCTGCAGATGATTTCCCAAGAAATGGGAGGAACTCTAGTGTAAGTTGGCTTCCCATCCCACAAAAAATTTCGACAAATYGTGGAAACATCCTTCAAAACTTGTTTAGGGAGAAGGAAGATATTAGCCCAATAAGTATGAAGGGACATCAACACAGAATTAACCAACACAGTTCTACCTGAGTAAGACAAAGTTCGAGTCCCCCAAGATTTAATTCTAGCTGTAATTTTATCAGTAAGAGCTTGGCAATCATCCCTACTCAACTTCTTTGCACTCACCCTGACACCCAAATACTTAAAGGGCAACTGATCCTCCTGGAATCCAAATTCCTGAATAATCTCATCCCTGAGATCCTGGGCTACATTGCAGAAATATATATTGGATTTCCCAGAATTTGCAATCAAACCTGAAGAAGCAGCAAAAGTAGCTAAACATCTCAAGAGCAGCTTGACAGAATGCCTATCACCTTTGCTAAACAACACCAAATCATCTGCAAATACTAGATGATTCAGCTTTAATCCCCTACACTTAGCATGAAAGGAAAATTGCTTAGAAGATCCTGCTTGATGCAAAAGCCTTGACAAATACTCCATAGCCAGCACAAAAAGTAAAGGAGACATCGGATCTCCCTGTCTCAGACCCTTCTTCCCAGCAAAGAAACCTTCCAGAGAGCCATTAACATTAATAGAAAAAGTAGGAGTGGTGATGCAACTCATCACTACCTGAATGAAATGCTCTGGAAACCGAAAAGCTCTCAACATTTCTTCAATAAATTCCCATCTAARTGAATCATAAGCTTTTTGAATGTCAACCTTCAGAATACACCCACTCTGAGAGCTCCTTCTTCCATAACCAGCAACAACATCTTGGAGGATACTGATATTATGAAAAATCTTTCTCCCTGCTACAAAGCCAGTCTGATTGTGAGAGAAAAGCACAGGCAACACCAGCTTCAATTTCTGGCATAAAAGTTTAGTAATAGCCTTGTATAAAACATTACAGCAAGCTATTGGTCTATATTCCTTAACCGAACTAGGATTAGGCACCTTGGGAATGAGTGAGATTGTGGTGCAATTGAGCATTCTTAAAAGCTTGGCATTATGAAAAAATTGCAAGATAGCAGATGTAATATCATCACCCACCAAGTGCCAGGCTTTTTTAAAAAATAAACTCCCAAATCCATCAGGACCTGGGGATTTATCCACAGGAATAGTATAAAACACCTTCTTAACATCCTCATCACTAAAATGCAAATCCAATACCCTCTGCATGGCACCATCCAACACTGTTCCTGAAGCCACAATACCCTCCTGAACTGGAACCCTAGCAACATCAGCAGAACCAAGAAGAATTTTATAGAACTCCACAAAAGCCTCAGCAATATCACTCCTTGAATGACACCACTGACCCCTAACATCTTGAACAGCTATAATTCGACTTCTTAAGGTCTGCATCTTAATAGCTCTATGAAAGAAAGCTGTGTTCTCATCTCCAACTTTCAACCAGTTAAGTTTAGCCTTTTGCTGTAAGTGAGCATAATATAATTCCTGTGTTTTCAAGAACCTTTTCAACACTTGCTCCTCCTTAATGAAATTTTCCTGTGAAGGATCCCTTTGTATTTGAATCTGAGCTTGCTGCACTTCTTCCCTCTGTTGAAAATACAACAATTCHATGTCTGCAACTTCTTTATTTAGCCCTTTGAGCCGAGGCTTCAAGGATTTCAATTTGTGCACAATCTGATACATTAAACAACCCTTCACAGTTTGGTTCCAACATTGCTGCACTATATCACCAAAATCATCATGCATAGCCCAAATATTTCTAAACTTAAAAGATTTCTTCCCAACTGAAAGATGATGAAAGAGTTTAATGATCACAGGGGAATGATCAAACCATCCTTATGGATGATAATGAGCTGTAGACATAGGAAAAACCAAAGGCCAATCCTCATTGATCATGGTTCTATCAATCTTGCTATAAACCCTCTTCTCTCCATGTTGTTTATTATTCCAAGTAAAATAAGAGCCTGTAGCAGAAATATCCTCTAAGCCACAATAAGAGACACAGTCACGAAAATTACTAATTTCCCCTACACTGATCCTTCTCCCAATTCTATCCTCCAAGGTCAAAGGGCAATTAAAGTCTCCAGACACCACCCAAGGTCCCCTGACATGATCTCCAATCCCTTTCAAGGTCTTCCAGAGAGCCTCTCTTGCCTGAATCTCATTATGGCCATACACCAAAGTACAAGAAAAAGCCTGCTTCAAAGTCACACTATACACTTGCAGATGAATCAATTGATGCTGCACTAAAAGAATATCAACCTGGAAAAATTGTGGAAGCCAAGCCACCAAAATTCTCCCACCAGGACCCGTAGAAAAGTTAGTAGATAAACACCAACCATCAAACATTCGACCATACACATCCGCCAAACCTCCTTGCTTAAGCTTAGTCTCTAACAGACCCACCAAACCTGTTTGTTGTTGCATTAAAAAGTTTTTCACCTCTACCTGCTTCTTAGGGCTATTGAGCCCTCTAACATTCCACACCAAAATATTATCCATCCTGAGGTGGATGATGGTCCTTAGAGTTTAAGGACACTCTCACACTAGCCATATCTGTCAGCTGCTCTACAACCTGCTCCTCTAACACATTAAACTGATTCACCAACCTTGTTGCCCCAGGATGTTTCCCCTGAGAACTCCTAGTAGAATGTCTACCAAGTTTAGTCACCCATGAATCATGACCATCCTGACCAACCTTTGATGCATGTGCCACCTCTCCCTGTTGCTCCACATCATCCACAACAGATTGAATGACCTGTTGCACATGTGCCTCAGTAGCTCCAGGAAGTGTGGAGCCATCAACAGCTCCAGTCTCCTTGACTTTCCACACTTGCCTCTCTTTCTTYGGACATTTAGTCTCAACATGGCCAATACCCTTGCATTTAAGACACACCAATGGTTTCCATTCATACTCCACCCTTTGCTCCACTGCACAATCATGTTCATTAATGAAGGAAATGGTATCCGGGAACTCACCATGAACTTCCATATCCACTAATAATCTAGGAAAATTAATCCTCTCCCTAGTTATAGTAGCATTATCTGCTCTGACCATGTTCCCAAGAAGACCAGCAATCTTGCCCAAACACCCTGCACCCCAATATTTGAGAGGTAATTGAGGGAGTCGCACCCAAATAGGCAAAGTCTTAACCTCATCCACAGACATCTCCATCCCATCCTCCCATTGCTTAACCACAACAGGACACTTATCAAACAATAAGTGTGAATTATTCAAAGTTGTCTGCAATGTATCATCATTAAGAAATCGCACCAGAAAAATGCCTTTCTTAATAGGAATCATCTTGTCCACATTATCACTCCCCCAAATCCGTTTACAAAAACCAGTGAAGACATTAACATGAGGCGAATGCCCCACCACAAAAGCCACAATACTCAACTTCCAATAATTCAATTCATGCTCAACATCCGAAAGAGTTAGATGCAATTTAGGAGAAGAAGAGACGTTTACCTCATTATTGGCCATTCCAGCCTCCAAATTCACGATCCCCTCACCACGGACCTGAGATTCCACCACCGGCAACTGAGTCACCACATCCCCGATCAAAACAGAGGCACTAGAACCTCCTTCACCATGCTTCACACTAGCACATTGCTGCTCCATTGTAGAATCAGGCATCATCACAGAATGAACCCCCTTATCCTTCAACATCGAAGTATGCCCCAAATTACTCACCGGAGTTACCTTGTGTGGTAAGACTCTATTTCCCGGAGACACCACTTGCGTCCGGGAAGGTGTCTGGTGCAACACATTCAGCCACTCCAAGAGATTAGATTTAGTCCGAGAACCATCAACCAGTTCACGAATGGCCTCACCTTCACTGAGAATGTTCCTATTCAACTCCTCCTCCAAATCAAATCCAGGCGGAGGAAGACCCTCCAAATTCACCCTCTTCGATCCCTTCGATTTTGATACCATTGGAGTCGCCATCACCTCCTGATCATGAAAAGCATCCTTCTGAGTACTCCCTCGCTCCCGATTGAGCCTTTTCGTCATCTTCTTCTTCACCATTCGCAAAAGAAAGAAGAGAGAGAAACTCAGTTAGAGAGAGAAAGATACCATGAATCTGTTTCTAACTTATAATAATCAGTCCTTACCAGAGTGCTTACCAGAGTGCTTTTGCACCGGACCGTGCTATTCAGGATAACATCCTTCTAGTTCARGAGGTTTTAAACCTTTTTTCAAAATCAAAAAATCATATTGGTTGGCCCTCAAACTTGATATATATGGAGAAAGCTTATGATCGCTTAGAATGGGATTTCCTCTGGGCCACCTTAGCTGCTTTTGGGTTTTGCGATAGCTGGATTCGGTGGATTCGCTCCGCTATTTCCCACCGGTTTGTACTCACCCTCTATTAATATTCCACCTCTCCCTTGATTCTCTCCTTCCCGAGGGTTAAGGCAAGGTGACCCCTTTTTCCGGCTCTCTTTATTATCTGTATGGAAGTCCTTTCCCTTAGCTTACACCGATGTTCCCTCCTTCCCGGCCTCTGGTATTGGTGTGAAGATCTGCTCGGGTTCTCCACCGCTCCCAGCTCTTTTTTTTTGCCGACGACAGTCTCCTTTTTTATAAGGCGACATCCCTCTTCCGTCTTTCCCACTGAAACAATATTCTGTCTTCGTTTTCTGTTATGTCTGGCCAGTTGATTAATTTTTCTAAATCATCTATTGTCTTTTCAAAACTGGTTCCGAACCCTACTACAGCGTCGTCTGGCCAGTTCCTTTAACATGACACCGAAAGTCTCTTAGGTCGTTTTGGGAGTTTCTTTACGCAAGCGAAATTTAATAAATCCTCTTTTCAATTCTTAATCCAGATGCTGATAGTCACCTGAATGCTTGGACGTTGAAATTTCACATCTAAGGCTGGTAAGACTGTTTTAATTCAAAGTCATTTGTCAGCCCTCCGTTCTTTTGCCATGACACGGCTAAAACTCCCTGCTTCCACTTGTCACCACCTTGATTCTATTAACCGCGATTTCTTTTGGCGGCAATATCCCACCAAAGCATTTCTCTTCCCTGATTTTCCTGGTCAACCGTCTGTATGCCAAAATCACAGGGGGGCCTTGGCCTGCGCAAAACGGCTTGCCGTCAACACTGCTTTCCTTTGTAAGTTGGGTTGGAAGGTCCTCTCGGATCATTCTAACCTCTGGGTCCAAACGGTCCATCATAAGTATCTTTCCTCTACCTCATTCTTCGAATATAAGACTAAATCAAGTGATCCTCGTTTGGAATAAATTTGTAGTATTCGTCCTTTACTTCTTAAAGGCATCCGCTGGAAGGTTGGGAATGGCTCTAGAATTTGTTTTGGGTTGATAATTGGGTTTCCTTCCAGTCTCCTCTCTACCCTCCACCTGCTTCCTTCGTCCGTCCAACATTGACTTGATGGTCGATCAGTGTATCTTGCCTGATAACTCCTGGGATGTTCCTTTTCTTACTTCCTTGGTTCCACCTCTATCATTCCCGTTATCCTCGGTATCCGTTTCCTGCACCCCCTTCTTGATGAGCCCTGTTGGGGTTTTCGAAATCGGGTAATTCACCGTCAAATCTTGCTACTTGGTTGGCTCATGGTTTGGACTCGGCACCCGCTTCGTGGGAGTTTAAGTGGCTTTGGCAGCTCCCTGTTGCGCCTAAACTCCAATTGTTCTTTTGGCAGTTGTTCCACAATAGTCTTCCGACTCGTGACGTCCTTTCCCTTCGCAATTTGAATGTTCCCCTTCATTGTCCGCTCTGCTCATCTGCCCCTGAATCCCCTAATCATCTTTTCTTGGGTTGTCCTCGGCTGTTTGGTTTGTGGCGTCACCCAAAGCTTCTCCAATGGTTTGGTTCGTTGCCTCCTGCGCCCACTTTGTTTGCAACTATTAAACTCCTGCACTCCCAATCTACTTTGCGCACTAGTAAATTTGTCTATCTCCTCTGGAGCATTTGGAAGTCCCGTAATGCTTTCATTTTTCAAAACCTATCCTTTTCACCGGTTTCTGCTTTTTTTCGTGCCATTTCCTCCTTCTCTGAATGGTCTGCTCATCTTACTATTGATGTTGCTGTTCCAAATTCTGCTGCCCCTACCCCTCCTTTACGCTCTGTCCTTGTCTCTTGGTCCCCCCCGCCTCACGATATTGTTAAGCTGAATTTCGATGGCTCTAACCAGTCCTCCTCCGCTTCGGGTGGTGCTCTCATCCGCGATCATCTTGGCAATGTTCTTGCCTCTCGTTCTTACTCATTTGGCTCTGCCTCTTCCCTGGTGGCTGAGGCTCTAGCCCTTCGTAATGGCCTTCTCCTTGCTATCTCCCTAGGCTTTAAACGCATTTCCATTGAAGGTGATAACCTTACCGTCATTAATTTGTACGTGGCTCGTTCTCAGCCCTTGGCCTATCCACCTCCTTATGGACGATGTTGCCACCCTCCTTCGGTCCTTTGATTACTATGACTGTTCCCATATTTATCGCGAGGCTAACCAATGTGCTGATTATTTGGCCTCATTAGGCCATTATGCACCTATCCATCAGGATATCGATCCTTTTCTCGACGCCAAATTTTCTTACTTTCTGACCTTTGATAGGCTAGGTCGAAGTCTTGAGAGAAGACTGTCCTAGTCGCTTATCCCCGTTTATCTTATTTTATAAAAAAAATAAAAAAAACAAGCAATTACAATAAGACAATTCATTATAAAATTTAAATTAATAATTAATTAACAAATAATAATTACACTTCAAATTTCAATCTATAATTCATAAAGTTGATGTATTAAAATTTTCATTTTAAATTACAGGCTTAAAAAAGAAAGAAATAAGAACACATTTCATCTTCCGTTCATCAACAAAGGCCAGAACTTTGGAGCATCATAACAAGAACAGCTAATAAAGAATATGGTAGAGTGGTAAACTATATAATGCTCAGCTACAACAAGATTACTTTTTAACATGCAGATTACTTGACTCATCTATTACTTAGAACTTCTTCCGTTTTCGAATTCTTGCAACAAGAAGGTATTTTTTGTGAGATATAAAATATTCATTTATTGCAAGTATTTGAAAATAGAAGTATCATACTCCCTCCGTAACATAACTCTCGCAACTCTTTCTATTTTTGTCTGTAACATAACTCTTGCAACACTTGTACTTCATTCCTAATTTGGTTTGAAAATATCCCCCTCGACCCTCCCTTGTATCACATCATGTGAAATGTGGAAAAAGACACCAAAGTGATCTTCCACTAATTTGTCTTATTCATTCAAAACCTTTCCTTCCAATTTTACCACACAAATTAATGTACTTTCCTCTTCTAATTTATAGCTAAACACATTTAAACTTATTTACAATGTTAACACAACTTAATACAAGAGTTACGAGAAATATGTTATGGAGGAATTATATGAACATGCAATGTAACAAAATAATGCAACCACTCTTGTTCTTTTTAGGCTTGTCGATTAGGCGGGGCAGGGGTGAATTTTGCCTTTCCCATCCTTATCCCGATCCCCATGGCGGGGATAGAACTTATCCTCATCCCCAACCCGACGGGTATGACTATTCAACCATCCCCGTGAGTATCCATCCCCATGAAATCCCCACAAAATCCCCACCCGTATAGTCTTTAAAAAAGACAACAAGCTATTACATAATCTTGTTAATCACATACAATGATCATATAAAATACACACAATACAATGGCGGGGATGAGGCGGGGCAGGGATGGAGCGGATATCCATTAAAACCCATCCCATCCCCATCCCCATCCCCGTTCCCATGACGGTTACTAATTTCATCCCCATCATCGCCTCGTCACCCGCCAAACCACGACCCATTCCCGCCCCAACCCTTTTACTTTACCCATTCCACTGACAAGCCTAGTTCTTTTCATTAAGTCAGTAAAACGTGGCAAGAAAATTTATACTAAAAAGAGTCTTTTGACCAATATTACAAATCAATTGAAACAACAAAGTGCCGAAATAAAAGTCAAGTGTCAAATAAGGTTGATTGCCTTGCCATCATTAGTTAACTGCTTCCTTTTAAGTTTTAACCGATAAAATGATTAATTGATGATCAATAATTGACGAGATCGACTATTTAAATCAAAATTGATCATTCTGTATAGTCATTCACAATTTCACATACTTCCTCCGTTTTTTATTAGATGACCCAATTTCTATTTTAAGAAATTTGGAAATAGTTGTCCCACTTTAATTTTTTTTTCCCGTATGGAGATCACAATAAATTATCATATAATCCCACTTACTTTTTACTTTTTTTGGGGTCCACAATCTCTTTCTCTCTATCTCTCTCATCTATGGATCTCACATACTTTATTAAATTACCAATCTACTCACCTAATCACTTATACCAATATTTTGCCTCAAAAACCACAAAACCCAAAGTGGGTCATCTAAAAAAACGGAGGAAGTAGTTTTTTTTTCTTCATTCCCGTTCATTGCAAATGGCAGGAATTACCCCTTAAACCATTAATACAAGGTGGAATAACAAAAAACCTTCTAATACGTACAATGGAAATAATAAATTGTGTACATATTTCATTCTTTATTACAGTAGTATAATCTTGAGGTCAATGAAATTTTCAAAGTCTTCTWGCGAATTCAACCAAGTATTAGGAACATATTGCCTTTATAAAACACTGCTACATTTAGTAGTTTAGTATCACAACATAAGCTGCTGTTTTCACATWGTTCCTTCCAAAACAAAATATTCATGAATTGCCTTAATCCAAGTTCGAAAAAGCGGAAAAAATTGTCCATGACATTACTATCAACTTATTTTAGCTGTGTTTGCCTTCTTCTACCCTTTCTTACAGCAGCTCAAACTCACAAAAACATAACCTTAGGATCATCACTACAGGCCGGAGAACCCTCTTCGTCAACATGGCTATCTTCATCTCAAGAGTTTGCTTTCGGGTTCCAGGAGATTGAACCAGGAAAGTTCCTCCTAGCCATATGGTTCCATAAAATCCCCGAAAAGACCATAGCATGGTCTGCCAACAGAGACCATGCTGCACCTGCTGGGTCCAAAGTAGTGCTGACTGCTGATAGGGGCTTAGTACTCACTGACCCAAGTGGAGGTGAGATATGGAAAGCCAAACTGCCGGCTGGCAGCACCAGAAGAAAGAACATCACTCATGCAGTATTGCTTGACACTGGCAACTTTGTGCTGGCAACTCGGTCTTCTGCTATACTGTGGCAAAGCTTTGATGAGCCAACTGACACTCTTTTGCCTACACAAACGCTGAATATAGGTGACCGGCTCCTTGCTCGTTTCACAGAAAAAAATTACTCCAGCGGCAGGTTTGCATTCAAGCTACGTGATGCTGGCAACCTTGCATTATTTACCACAAATTTCCCTRTTTTCAACACTTTGAACACCTACTACTGGACTTACGACACWCAAGGGGCAGGACACCAGGTYGTGTTCAACCAATCAGGTTTGTTGTACCTRGTTGCCCAAAATGGAAGCATTCTTACTAAAATGTTTCCAGGTGAAGAATCTGAAAAGCAAGCTCTTTACCAGAGGGTGATTCTTGATTARGATGGTGTATTAKGACATTATGTCTATCGGAAACAGGCAGCAKAGTRYAGCGGAGGCTGGTCYATRAAGTCCTTTGCTCCAGAAAACATCTGCACTGCTGTCCTAGAGCAAACAGGTGTTGGTGTGTGTGGTTACAACAGCTACTGCAAAATGGAAAATGACCGAAAACCACACTGCACATGCCCTCCAGGTTACACATTGTTTGATCCAGATGATGAAATGAGTGGATGCTTCCAGAACTTTCCTCCACATAGCTGTGAAGAAGCATCACAAGAAAAGAATCAGTTTGATATGAAGGTGCTGCAAGATGTAGACTGGCCAATGGCAGATTATGAACATTTTCAGAATGTTTCKATTAATTGGTGTAGAGAGGTTTGCCTGGTGGATTGCTTCTGTGCAGTTGGAATCTTCAGAGAAGGAGGTGACTGTTGGAAAAAAAAGCTACCCCTTCTAAACGGGAAAAACGATAGCACGGTTGAAAGAACAGCATTCATCAAGGTTAGAACTAGTGGCGGGTTCATCGGGCAAAGGCACTATAAGAGATCTAAAATGGTGTTGACAGCAGTAGCAGCTACATTGGGATCAGTCAACATGATTTTACTTGGTGTTATTATCTTTGGAATTTCCTTCTTTGCATATCGTAAGYGCCCAAAGATAACTGGGAACTACAATGTCCGTTGCTTCAGCTTCAAAGAGCTCAATGAGGCTACAAACAAGTTCAATGAAGAATTAGGGCGGGGAGCTTTTGGGGTGGTTTACAAAGGTGTTCTCGGTGACCTACCAGGTTCAAAAAGCTTTATTGCTGTCAAGAGATTAAACTCCCTATCACAAGACACAGATAAGGAATTTAAGATAGAAGTGAATTCAATAGGTCACACGCATCACAAGAATCTGGTAAAGCTTGTGGGATTCTGTGAGGAAGAAGAGCACCGGTTGCTTGTGTATGAATATATGAGCAATGGAACTTTATCTGACTTCCTCTATCAGCATCCTAAACCAGCATGGGAGAAGCGGRTGCAAATTACTCAGGGCATTGCTCGGGGTCTCTTATATTTGCATGAAGACTGCAGCACCCGGATCATCCACTGTGATATAAAACCAAAGAACATACTTCTGGACGACGATTATACTGCTCGGATTTCAGATTTTGGATTGGCAAAGCTTTTGAGGATGGATCAAACCCAAACAAATACCGCTCCAAGAGGAACAAGAGGATACGTCGCCCCTGAATGGTTCAGGTATATGCCCATTACKGAAAAAGTGGATGTTTATAGCTTTGGGATTCTGTTGCTTGAYATTATTTGCTGCCAGAGGAATGTTCAATCTGAAAACAACGAAGATCAAGGTGTTGTACTGCTTATAGATTGGGCCTTTGACTGCTATCAAATGGGAACAATTCATAAACTTGTAAAAGACGATATTGACGCTCTTAAGGATGAGCAAAGATTAGTGAGTATGGTGAAGATTGCCATCTGGTGTATTCAAGATGACCCCAATCTAAGACCTGTGATGAGGAGGGTTGTAGAGATGCTTGAAGGGCTCGTTCAAGTTCCTGAACCTCCATGCCCAGCCTCATACTCCTCTTCCCATACAGAGGCGTTTTCATTATCCAAACACTTCCAACATTAGCGCCGTAATAGTTCAGAAATTTCTGTATATATATAATGTAGTCATTTGGCTGTGATGGTCGTTCTTGTCCAAGCTTTGTTAGTAGTTTATTTCATCATTTCCCAACAGTAACGTAAGATTGTAAGCTGGAATTTGCTATCATATAATATATTAGTGGCAATGTACAAAATTCCCAAACATACTCCCCTCACCCCGATTAACATCCCCAAAAAATGCCTTACGCGGTGCTGAAACTTGATGCCAATGATGTCTTATTTGTTTCATCTTTGACAATGGTGAGTTGATGCAGGTGGTAGTAAGTCGTTGAATTTTACTAAATTATCAAATTCTCCTTGTTTACCATTGCACTTTTACTCAAAATTATGATGGAGTACAATGTAAGTTAGACAGAAAAGGCCAGAAGAGCGAGACTAGAGCCAGGTCACTTCTTCAATTGGAGAGAAGCATTCCATAATGCTTAAGGCCTTAAACTCCATAAGTGTACAACACAACAGGATCACCATCAACCAATTGACATAACTTTTATAACTTAACAAAGTTACCAACAACAACGATGATATAATTATTCTTAAATAAAATAAAATAAAAAATAAACAGAAAAGGAGAAAGATTCAGATAACAAAGATAAGCTAAAATAAATATATCAATTCAATAAGTGTTTTCCACTTCTATTCATGCTATAACAGTATGCAGACCAGAAACTATCCTCATTATAAAAGAAGACAACATTAATATGGGAAAACAGGGACAGATATAGGAAATTCATACCTCGGAGAGCATGAATAAAGAATGGTAATGAAGAAGGAACAGATATAGGAAATCATACCCCTTGGAGAGCATGCATAAAGCATGGTTATGAAGTTCACCTTGTCTGAATGTAAGGCTCTTTGCATCTTCTAAACACTCATACTTGTGTCATATTTAGCAAAGTCAAGGATATGATTGCCGAATCACCAGTAATCCTTGCAAGAACATGCCCCATTTGAAAAATGATGAAATCTTTTTGGATCTCGGACAATGATAGTACGCTTCTCAATCAATGACACAAGTTTCATCACAGAGTGACAGTCGCCACAGATTCTGATGTTCTTTATTATAGTGATTGGCATACTAGTGTTATTCACCAGTAAACCATAAGCAAGTGCTAACTTTTCACTGTGCTTATTGATCATATCTACTTTAACTTCCTCCTCGACATCATGCAAGATGAATTCTGTTTGGCGCACAAGTCCAGCTTCATGAACCTTCRTGATGATTTCTTCCAYCTTTGCATAGACCTTATCTGATTTTGGGTGAGACTGATCYCCTGCTGTGAAGCAATATATCCTGTTACCATGCTCAATCAAACTATATCCAGGGTTTCCAACCAGATGCCTTTCTTTCATCAGAGATCTAATTTTCGAAGCATCTATCCATTGACCAGAAGCAGAATATATATTCGACATCATTTTATAATTTCTGTGATCATAGGAATTTAACAAAATCAAGTTTTCTGTTGCTTCCTTTCCTAGTTCTACATTGTGGTGAATCCTACAGGCYCCGAGAAGGGCACCCCACACGCCAGCATTTGGCGGCATTGGCATGCTCCTAATCAGCCTAAATGCATCTTCCAAAAGCCCAGCACGGCCCAAAAGGTCAACCATGCATGAATAGTGGTCTATCCTAGGGTGAACACCATAAACTCGAGACATATCCTCAAAGTATCTCCTTCCTTCTGAAACAAAACCAGCATGACTGCAACCACTTAACAAATGAGTGAAGGTAACGTGATCGGGGCGAATCCCACTACCAACCATCATCTTAAATAGCTTAACAGCTTTATCCCCACAGCCATGCATAGCATAGCTGGAAAGTATAGCCGTCCAAGCTATTGTATCCGGATCTTTTAACTCATGGAAAACAACTTCTGCAGCACTCAATTGTCCTGATTTCGCATATAAACTCATAAGAGATGTCATAACAAGCATATCAGCCTCAAACCCACACTTGTAAAGAAAAGCATGAACAACCCTTGTCTGTTTAACAATGCCCAATTCAGCACATCCATTGAGTACAGCAACCATAGTAGCTTGATCAGGCTTAACACTAACTCTTCTCATTGAATTAAAAACACCGATTACTTCATTAGACAACCCATGTTGAGCATACACAGCAAGAAATGAATTCCAAGAAACCAAATTTCGCACTTGCATASTATTAAACATATTACAAGCCAAATCCAACATACCCATTTTTCCATACATGTTAATCAACGAATTAACAACCTTAAATTCACCCATATATCCATTTTTCACAACAAAGCCATGAAAGCATCTTCCTTCAAACAAAGCAGCATTAACAGTACAAGCAGAAATGAGAGATAAGAGAGTCACCTCATTATGCTTAAGCTCAAATTCAACTCTCATGRGCCGAAAAGCGTTCAAACAGACAGAAAGAAACCCCCTTTTAGAGAACCCAGAAATGAAGGAATTCCAGGACACCAAATCTTTGTGAGGAATTTCATCGAACAACTGGCGTGCGTTATCATCATCACCCAATTTAGTGTACAATGAAACCAAGCGATCACCAATGTAGCCATCATTGATGTGGTGGGATTTGATAACAATGGCGTGGATTGCCTGACAATTCAGAAGAGAGCGGCAAGAGCTCACAGCAAACAGCAGAGATCGCAATGTGTTGAGGGTAGTTAAGTTAGTTATAAACATTACAAAGTTACAACTATTTAACTCGATTGTATTAATATTCATGTTTGAATTCTAAAAAATATGATCATTTCACATTGAGAAAAGAAATTGTCAAGAAAACAAAAAAACACCTTTTATAATTTTTTGGAAAAATGAAAATGTATAATCAACCTTTTACGGGTCTAAAATATTAAACCAACCTTTTACAAAAGGACAGTGTGTACAACTAATTTAAACGAACAAAAGAAGCAAAATATGGGGTGTTCGGCACAGCTTATTTTGGTAGCTTTTAACGTTTTAAGTAGATAAAAGCTACTTGTTTAATTTTATTAGTGTTTCGGCGTAGTAGCTGTATTGGGTAGATTATAGCGTTTAACGCTACTCCCTGAAACGCTAGCCATGACTAACGTTTGAGAGGTGCTTGTAGCTTTTTTTTATTTTTTTTTACTTTTACTTTCTTGTATTATATACGGATTACGGAGTAGTAATTAGTCATTACATACAATTTGTTTTTGCTTTTGATTTAGCATGAAAATAGGATTTTTTTTTAAGTTAAAAATTTGTTACAAATTTTGCATAAAATGTGAATGTAAATAAGAAGAAGTATCTTCAAAATTTCTTAATTAAATCACCCTATATACCTCATAACATGCATGATAATTCATAAATAATTATAAAAAAAACACATAGCTTGATATCGATATTGTGGAGCAAGCATCTCGAATCTGGAATTCAGTTTGTATATCTAAAATAATACAAATAAATTAAAATATCAATTTTTTTTTAATTTAACATCCAACAGCTACCATTACGAACATCAAATAAAAAATCTTAGATTATTCAGCTAAAAGCTATTCCCAGCTACCTAGTAGCTTTTCAGCTACCGCTACTTCTACCGCTAAATCTACTTCCACAGCTATTTGCCGACACGCCTATATCTAAATCTGTTCAAGCATTGTGCCTCCAGGATTTGAAGATGAACCTTGGCTCATATGCCTCCAAAGTTGTGTGTAATGACAGAATCTGTCAAACCTTGCCTGAACAACTTGGAACCCACCTTTTCAACTTTCACCATGGTGAAGCTTAAGTGTAACACTCAAGCATTCAACTACACAAAGACCAATCAACACAACATTCATATTACGCATCTACACAGCATTCAACTACAACAATAAAATACGACATATAAAGGTGAACAATGCTTAAGCTCATTGTTCATGAAATTTCACACACAAGTTCCCAAAAACCAAACCATAGTTCAACTTTATTTTAAAATTACACACAAAATACACTTTCCCAAAGTAACATTCACAAGCTTTGCATTTGCAAAAAGCATTGTATTCGTCGCCCCATTTACTGATTTTCGCCAAATTTTTAATAAATTGACCAAAATACCCTCACTTATACCACCTTATCCACTCACATCACCTAACACAACCACCATTCAACAAATCATCCCCTCCCTCCACCACCATTCACACCACCCAAATTCTCTCTCTACGTTACATATCCCCTCTCATGGCTGATCAGCCACCACCCAAAAAACGAATTATTAAATCAAGACCGGGAGGCTATAGAGCAGCGGTTGCCGGCAAGCAACGTGATGCAGTGGCAGAATGGCTGGCGAGGTAGCGAAGGTGGTCCCATCGGTGGTGGACGACGCGTCGGTGGTTGGCTCTGCTTCTAGCTTTCGGGTATGTGCGATTTTGTTTTTTTTTTTATTTCCGAGTTTGCTACGTCTGAGATCCAGACGCCAGTCCATGGACCTTCGTCTGGATCAGACGCTGAGTCATGGGCTTGCGTTGCGCATCTCAGACGCAGGTTTCACAATTTTTTTTAATTAAATTGCCTACGGATTTATTTGCAAGTAATGTATTAGATTGATTAATTTAATTTCTTCAAATGTTATAAATTATTTGCCATTAAATTATTTTGTAGATTAATATCTAGTGGGGAAATTTGAAAAAAAAAATTCTTCTCAATTGATTATTTGTGAAGTATTAAAATAGGATTATTTGTTAATAACATTTGATATGTTAAATAAATTAATAAACAAATAAATTAGAGGTTTTTAATAATTAGTTTACTAATTAAATTAGTAATAAAAGGCAAGTTAGACTCTACTATTGTTTGTGCCAGATTAATGTAGATTATTTCCACAAAATATTTTTTAAATATTTTTTTTTAGTTGTTCAAAAATTAAGTTAGCATAAAAATGACAGCATTAATTAATTTGTGGGAGAACGAAAACATTGGGTACTTGTCAAAGAAGCTTCAAGGCTATTGTGCGGTCTTCAAAATCCTAAGCATGTGTTCATCTTTTTTTCATTTATTATTTATGTATTATTTTTTTTCTTTCAATTGAGTCTTTTTTGAATAATTAATAATACTTCAAATAATAGTATTAGTATTAGTATTAGTTTGGGCTATAGTATACTTATTTCGTTATCAAATTTATCGAATAATCTATCCGCACGTGTAGTAAACTAAAAAGAAGTTATTATGTTTTTAAAGTAACAATATGCTTTTAGATCCTAACTTGATCCAGAAACACATTACAACAATATTATGATTGTGCTCTGATCTTCATTTGTGTCCTCGGTTGGGGCCGGCAAAGATTATGTTGGTCCACCAGATTGTCCTGATGATCGGGGTGATGGCGTCCGTTAGGAGACAACGGCGACTAAATCTGCTCGACGTGCTTGGAGTTACGTATTCAGGATGTGCATGGTCAGGAGGATGATGGCGTATTCGGGGAGCATTCGTAGAGGAATCGATACTTTGTGGGGAATCGCGAGGAGGCGATAGTTTCTTCCAATGAGGAATGATTTGGATGACATCGGACAAAAGATCGGTACCCGCGACAGAAATTAGGACATTTTTTTACCGCGGGTCGGGCAAGTCACGTAGTATAAGTATCATCATAAGAAGGCTGCTAGAAGATAAATCTTGGTTAGTTTCAGGTCCAGTAGCTGGAGGGACCTGTTGACAACAGTTGTCCCTAGTACCAGGGGTCATTTCCTTGTGTTGTCCTGGGAGGGTTATGATAGAGGGGTTCTGAAGTGTCACAATCAATTTTCACTCGCAAAGAAACTGAGGGGGTGGGGGCGCAGAATCATACCTGCCAATCAGCGGCTGGTACGACGTTCGGGGTTATGGGATGTGRCATTCTCTATATTTGAGCACTTGGATGCTCCTTTGATTTCTGCGTTCGTTGAGAGGTGACAGCCTGACACGAACAACTTCCACTTACCTTTCAGAGAGATGACGATCATGTTGCACGATGTTTGGCAGATTCTACGCATCTCGACAGAGGGTCGACTGGTAGATCAGGTGGGAAATGCCGATACCATGAAGTTAAGGATCCTAGAACTATTTGGAGTGGAAAAGTCCGACAGTTTTTTTGTGGGTACTGGTATGAGATGTAATGACGTTGTTCAGTATTGTCAGTATGGCGACCAGGGGAGACAGACTYCTGCGTTTGTGTCGTTGATTCTTGGTTGTCTGTTCACAGATAAGAGTGGGTCGCGTACATCTGTCCTTGATTTCGTTTTCCCAGAGGAGTTAGATCATCTTCCTGGTACGTCTTGGGGATCAGCTGTGCTCGCATATTTGTATCGGGAGTTGGGGATCGCTAGTCGTGGCGGTTCACTTGGGATATCTGGTTGTTTGACCCTGTTGCAATGTTGGATCTATGAGCACTTTCCCGGACTTAGGCCTCAGCGTGACCGCTATGGGATAGATGTCTTGACCACCCCCCCGAGCTCAACAGTGGGGTGTAGGTATTGAGGTGAAGACTACAGATCGTTTAGCTTCGATTAGGGGCAAGCTTGATCGACTTACAGCAGCTGAGGTATTATTTATTTATGTTGTATTGCTTTCGCGATTTGTTACTTAGTTCATTGTCACATTTGCCTTGCTTTTTTTTTTCAGGTTGAGTGGATGCCTTACAGATCTAATCCGGTCAGTGTTGTTCCTAGGACACTCTACATGGGCACCATATGTTATAGTGGTGTTGTAGAACCCTATATGCCTTGGCGATGTTTGCGGCAGTTAGGATACCGTCAGGTCATTCCGGTGCCTCCCATTATGCCAGAGTCAGCATGCCGACCATTGGATGTCGTGAGCTATGATGTCCAATTTGGTGCTACCTCGACGCGGTCGTCTTGGAGTCAGTTTCCAGCATTGTCCTTAGCACTCGAGCGTTATGAACGTAATAGTGTCTCTAGGCCGGATGCTGATCACTCTGACTACATGCAGTGGTTTCGTYGATGCTCACATCCCTTTCTACGCAAGGGGTACTCTCCTGAGACTCGGATACCTCTACGGACGTCAGTAGAGGAGGTAAAATAACTTAAATTCGATGTCTACGTTTGTTTGATTGGCCTTTAAGTAATTTTTGTTTAATTGGTTTTGCAGTGGATGAACCAGGCATTTGATGTCATTAGAAGCTTCTCGCTGCACCGTTGC
>SNQN01006960.1:0-24079 GCA_008642245.1 Bassia scoparia
TGCCCGTTACAAATAGCTTTTGCGCTTCTCTCCAACCTGTTATTTGTAACAAACTTTTAGATATGTCCGTTACAAATAAGTTTTTTGTAACGGACAATTAGTGTGCCCGTTACAAATATGGCGTTACAAATAGCATTTTTTTCACTAGTGATTCGAGGCTATATTATGAACTGACCAGGTACCCCTGCACGTCGTTTGCTGACGTGCAAACAAGGGCCAGAGCGGAAATTCGAGTAGAGGAGAACGAAGCAGCTAGGAAGATCTTAGCCGCTCCAGCTGAGAATAAGACCTTTCCCCCTAGGCAGAATGATAAGCACCGAGGCGGGAACCAGTATTAGCCTTACCAGTAGAGGACCTTTTTTGTCTAGCAGCGAGCAGGTAAAACAGGTAAGGTCTTGTGAATATCCAGCTGTGTCTAGCTATTGTTTCACTGTAGATGTAGGAGGTGTGGTAGATGCCATGGGCAAATTGGATGCACCGTTAGGTGGCCGTCCAAGAGCCTCAAGCCGAATAGCGAGAAGGACCCTACCAAGTGATGTAGCTACCATAGTGACTGTGGCCACACCACGGAGGAGTGCTGTGCGCTTAAAAAAGAGGTAGCATGGTTGATAAGTAAGGGTCACTTGGACCACCTGCTAAATCGAAAAGGTAAGACGAATAACAATAATAGAGGAAATAATAGATACTATAACAATCGTGATAAAAAGGTACAGAAGAGTTCCGGGGCTTGGGCCCCACCTCCGGATCCGGCCCATGTAAAGGTTGTACAGGTAATAACTGGTGGCTCGGAGGTATGTGGATTAACATACTCCGTGGCTAAAAGAAGTGCTAGGGCAAGCCCGGATGGAACACCAGCTAGCCCCAGGTCAGACCTAGACAAGCAGCTGGCAAGCATGCCCATCACTTTTGATAATGCAGGCGAAGGCGATGAGCACAACGACAACTTGGTAATCTTTCTAACCATAGCTAACTGCTTGATTAAAAGAATATTGATTGATAGTGGCAGCTCAGCTATTGTCATTTTCAAGAGTGCCCTCGAGAGCATGGGGTTACAAGAGAAAGACATAGTGCGAAAATCCACTGTGTTCTGGTAGGGTTCAGTGGAGAATCCCAGCAGACCATCGSGGAGGTAACCCTACCTACGTATGCCAAGGGGGTGAATCTTCCCACCAGGTTTAACGTGGTAGATAGTCTGTCTTCTTATAATGTTATTTTGGGTAACCCTTGGATTCATAAGATGAAGGCGGTGCCCTCTACTTATCATCAAGTGCTTAAGTTCCCCAATAGCTGGGRTGTGCAAGAAATCAAGGGGGACCGAAAGATGGCTCGGGAATGCTATAGAGTGATGATGAAACCCCAGAAGGAGTCTATCTAGCAATTACTGCTAGATTCAGTACCAGCAAGGCCTAGCGACCAAGATCTAGACGAAGTGGCGCTGGATCCTAACTTGCCTGAGCAGATTGTATTAATTGTAGCTAGCTTAAGCCCGGCGGAAAAAGGTGACTTGATTGAGTTTTTGAAAGCTAATAAAGATTGATTCGCTTGGTCCCATGAGGATATGACAGGTATAGACCCTAGCGTGATAACGCATTGGCTAAACGTGGACCCATTAGCCATGCCGGTGAAGCAGAAAAGAAGAAAGTTCGCTCCCGAGCAGAACTTGATCATAAATAACGAAGTAGCCAAGCTGCTAAAGTGTGGAAAGATCCGAGAGGTATCCTACCCCGAGTGGCTAGCTAACGTGGTTTTGGTAAGCAAGAAAAAATGGTAAATGGAGGGTATGCATCGATTTTACTGATTTAAATAAAGCATGTCCAAAAGACCCATTCCCATTACCTCATATAGATGCAATGGTGGATGCTATTGCTGGCCACGAAAGGCTAACCTTCCTAGACGCATACTCTAGTTATAATTAGATTCTCATGCACCTAGAGGACCAGGAAAAGACCGCCTTTGTCACAGATAAGGGAATTTATTGTTACACTGTAATGCCTTTTGGTTTGAAAAACCTAGGTGTTACGTATCAGTGGCTTGTGAACAGGATGTTCTAGAAGCAGTTGGGGGACACGATGGAAGTGTATATAGATGACATGCTAGTAAACTCCAAAAAGGCAGATGACCACATGACCCACCTAAAAGAAACGTTTGACGTCTTAAGAGAATACCATATGAAGCTGAATCCTACCAAGTGTTCATTCGGGGTAGCTGCAGGTAAGTTCTTAGGCTATATTGTGACACAACGAGGAATAGAAGCTAATCCCGAACACGTAAAAGCAATCTAAATTTCATTTCGGTTCATCAGACAATGCCACCTGTTTTATAACGTGTTGAAAAAAGAATAAAGGCTTCAATTGACTGATGAACACGAAAAGGCCTACAGGCGCTCAAAACTTATCTGATGTCTCCTCCACTGCTTACCAAGCCATTGGAAGGAAAAACTTTGCAGTTGTACCTAGCTGTCAGCGGCAACGCCGTGAGTGCCGTGCTAGCTAGGGAGGGTGAGAGCCAGCAGCTACCGATCTATTAGTAAGTAAAACGCTCCTAGAAGCAGAATCAGGTATTCATCCCTAAGAAATACTTGTACTAGCACTAGTCACTGCTTCAAAGAAGCTCCGGCATTATTTTGAGACACATCCTATACTTGTCATGACTAATTATCCAATTAAGGTTGTGCTACGTAAACCCGAATTATCTGGCAGGATGAGCAAGTGGGGAATTTGCCTCAGTGGTACGATATTAGTTACATGCCAAGGACGGCGATAAAATCCAGGCGCTAGCTGACTTTGTGGCTGACTTTAGCCCGGGCTTAGTTACAGCAGCCGTCCAGGTGGTCCATGCAGGAAGTAGGAATGGCAGCTGTAGTCGACGGTTCTAGATTTCGGGGAGACGGCCTTGGCGTGGTGCTAAAGTCGCCACAGGGGACATGATAGTAAGAGCTATATGCTGTGATTTTAAGGAAACTAACAATGAGGCGAGTATGAGGCGTTGCTTGCAGGTATGATGGTGGCTAAGGACTTGGGGGCAACAAACCTCTAGGTGTTTAGTGATCCTTTGCTAATCGTGAGCCAGCTGCGAGGGGAATTGCAGTAAAAGATCTTAAAATGTCTAGATACTTGAAATAGCTAAGCAGAAAATGAATTAATTCGAAAGATTTGAAATCAAGTAGGTACCCCGAGATCAAAACACAAAGGCTGATGCCCTAGCTAGCTTAGGATCCGCCATGAGAAAGTGCAGCTTCGATTCAGTGCCCATAGCACATCTAGSTACGCCATCTATTGAAAAAGATGAATAGGTGATGCCCATTTCCGAGGAAGCAGATGAAGATTGACGGACACCTATCATCAGATACCTAAGAGACGATGCTCTACCTAGCAACAAGCTAGAAGTCAGAAAGATACGAATGGTCAGCTCCAGGTATGCTTTAATTGACAACGTGCTATTTAAAAAGTCTTCATCTGGTATCCTGCAACGTTTCCTAAATAAAAATGTGCAAAAAACCACGTTRAAGGATTTCCATGATGGCGAGTGTGGTACGCACTCAGCCGGACGGACGCTAGCTGAAAGAATCCTAACCTACGGCTACTACTGGCCCACTATGAAACATGATGCTAATGGATACGCAGCAAGCTGCGATAGCTGCCAAAGGCATGCAAGTACGTCCCACCTAGCACCGGAGCAGTTGCATCCGTCCCTCACGCCATGGCCCTTCATGAAGTGGGGAATGGACATTGTAGGTAAGCTACCAACAACACCAGGTCAAAAAGTATATATGCTAACGTTAACTGATTATTTTTCAAAATGGATCGAGGTAGAAGCATACCAGCAGGTAAGGGACAAAGAGGTAATATCTTTCCTGTGGACTAACATAATCTGCAGGTTTGGTGTACCTAGTGAAATCATGTGCGACAATGGCTCGCAGTTCATTAGTAACAAAACCAACGATTTCTGTCAAAAATGGAATATAACGTTAACCATGTCCACTCCTAGGTACCCACAAGCCAACGACCAAGTAGAGTCCAGTAATAAGTTGGTAATAAACGGAATAAAAAGGCGATTGAATTCGGCTAAAGGAAAATGGGTAGAAGAGCTACCTAAAATTTTATGGGTTAASAGGAGCACCCCTCGAGGTGCTACTGGACAAACCCCTTTCTCACTTGTGTATGGTTGTGAATCAGTTTTACCTACAAAAGTAGCTGTGCCCTCAGCTAGGTACAGACTCATGACTTCAAACACAAACGACGAGGAGCTGCGCCTAGACGTGGATACGGTAGAGGAATTGAGGGATGCAGCAAGCATCAGAATGGCGGCGTACTAGCAGACAGTAGCTAGAAGCTTCAACAAGAAGGTCAAAGCATGGACATTTGCAGTTGGGGACTGGGTGCTCAGAATAACATTCCAGAACACCCAAGAGTTGAATGAGGGGAAGCTGGGAGCTAATTGGGTAGGCCCCTACCAAGTAAGCAAGGTATCTGGTAATGGAGCATACAAGTTAGTCTCACCAGAAGGAAAAGAAGTGCAACGAAGCTGGAATGCTTGCCATCTAAAGAAATATTACTTCTGAAGGTAAACCACAACGGGAGCTAGTCTAAAATACAAAGTACTCTTACACAATTGTATAAAATAGTTGTGGACTCACACATGAGACGAAATCGTGTATGGACAGCTAAGAAGGAATGCATGCATAAAAAGAATTGTAAAGCGAACATTATATCAATATGAGAATTGTAAAGTAAACATTATGCGAATATTGAAGCTGACACATAAATCGATCATAAAAAGACAACTTACGGGTCACCAAACATTCAAAAGTGAAGGCTGCTAAGGCAGCCAAATAAAAGTTGCTGTTGAGGTAGTCAGTTGTAAGCATAGTTAACTAAAAGGAAATGTTAAAATATTCATGTTAAGCTGCACATGCCGCAGCCATAGCCCAAAAACTATTAAAATTTTGATGTTAAAAAGTTATGCCTGGTCAGTAGGAGTCTCGTCAACTGTGGGAGCAGGATCCTCCACCTCAGCAGCATCACTGGTGACTCTAGCAGCATCATCAAGCATCTGAACACGATCCAGAAAAGTGCGAGAAGKACCAGCTCCAGCTGCTGCAGCATCACCAGCTACCTTCAGCATACTCCTGAATTCCTCATCCTCTAAGTCATACATTTGACCAATGGAACCCACATAGTCATCTATGTTGGCCTTGACTTCCTGCTGAACATCGCGGTTAAAGAGCACCTTCCAGGAGAGCCTAGSTAGCTCCGTGATGATAGCCTCAGCCTTGTCTTCACGGGCAATCCGAGTGACCTCGTCCTTAGCCGCTCGTAGAGTCCTGATAGTCTCAGCATCCGTAGTAGCAGCAGACTGAAGAGCTTCAACGGAGGTATGAAGAGTCTCCTTCTCCCCGGTAAGACGTTGAACATCCTGAAGCAGCTTCTTCTTTTTCTCGTCCCAGCCAGTCATCTTCTGTTCTATCAGCTTCCCCTCAACTACCCAGGAAGTCTTCTCCTTGTCTAGTTGAGCAACCTGTTTAGCTAGCTTGTCGGACCTCTAGGCCAAGGCCCTAGACGCTAGGATATTCTGAAGGGCTTGCAGAACCATGTGYGCCCCRTTGTTCAGCACAGTCTCAGCATCCTGATTCTTCAGGCGGATTGCAGTAGTAGGGAAAAGCAGCTTCTCACACTCAGGCCACACCCCTTCGTCAAGACCCTCGTGATACAAGAATTCTCTCAGAAAAGTAAGGTTGACCCCATCAGAGAAGTGAACCGAAGGGGGCACCAAGGGCTGCTTACCAGCCACATCGTACTTAGCAGACGAAGCTCCAATGACTATGCCTGACTACTTGGGAGGAGTAGTGGGGGGAGCAGTCTTCTCAGCAGGACCCTTCCCCTTGTCCACCACAGAAGTGCCAGCTTGTGACTTGCTAGTTGGTTGGCTGTCAGCAGTGCTGGAAGGAGCACCCTTCCTCTTCAGAGCTCGCCTCATCTCATCACGGGACATGTTTAAATCTGATGACACATGCAGAAGATAAGCAGGCAACGTAGAAAAGAGCAACAAGCAAGTAAATCCAGTATGAACTCACTTGAAGCCATTGGGGTCGAAGAAGATGATTGATCAGCAGATAGGTCTACAGCTTGGTTGAAAGTGCGTTGATGCTCAGGAATCTTCAGCAAGACCTTAATCTTGCTCAGGGTGTCCGGGGCTGGTGCTACGTAAAGGATTTTAACTACAAAGAAAGAGCCCACACATAAACACACAACACCACATCAAACACCTAACATGCAAGCACCAAATCAAAAGCCTATACCTTCATCATTCTAACCTTCCACCAAGAAGGCTCCAGCCTCACCGAAAGACTCCTTTTTCACAAAAAAAATCTAGTTTTCCACCCTCTTTCAGGTACGTCACTATTTAAAGCTAGGTTGGACAAGTTTGGTTTGATTCTTAAAGTGAACCGGGAATTCGAATTCCTCTTTAAGCTATAATATTGGAAAAGCTCTTAAAAAGAAAAGTATGATTTCCAAGACTCGGTGAGATGATCAATTACACTGTAGGTTTTCCAAATTTTTGTCTGAAGTTGRCCAGGACTCAGATGGAATTGAGTAAGGACTGACCTAACTAAAGGAGTGAAATCAAACAAATACTCGAGAAGGAAGGGATATTCATAATAACACACGTAACCAGGTGGACARGTAGTAGGACGGTCACGAGGAGAAGGGGCAACAAGAATCGCCTCAGAAAGAAAACCTCCCCTCAATCGAAGGTGAGCGAAGTCTYGTTCGGTAATGACACTTTGAACCTCTTCATTAGCCCTTCCCATGTCTGGTGCCCAAACAGGAATTGGGTGAGACCTCTTCCTAGCACAAGTTTTATAGCGGGGCATAAAAGTCTAAATGCACAAAGTGAGAAGAAGTTACCTGAAAAATCGTGGTAACGGCGAGAAAACAAAGCACGAGCAAGAATGGAAGCCAGAGGTCTTGAAGGAAGCAGTAAAGAAGATGAAAAGTTTGAAGGAGATGAAAAGTTTGAAGTGAGATGTGAAGTTTGATTGGGAAAAGTAAAGGAGTTGTAGAAGTTAAAAGTTTTGATGTGACGGGGGCACGAGTAATGAGGGTAATTATGGAGAAACTGGGCGGTTAAAATGAATGGTGGAGTAATGAATCTAAAGAACTGTCAAAGTCGTGGGAAGTTACGAAACTTCCCTTCACTTAAACCGCCATAAGCCAAGGACAGTTTAGGGGCAAATGTTATACCCGGTTTAGCCCGGAACTAGCAGTTAWTGCGTGGAGTACCAGTCTCAAGCTAGCATCCCGGAGGAGTTAAGCTGGAAGATTGCATATAACGTAYCATAAAGAGCTGTTGCGCAAATCAAGGAGGAAATCACGCCAGCAGTTAATTCTAGATTTTGTATAGGGCTTTATGAGTATAAATAGAAGATCAATGTAACGGAGGAAGGACATTCTGAATCCTTCCCCTCTCCCATATTCTCACTTAGATAATCGATAAGAAAAGCTTGTACTCGGTGGACGAAAAGGCCAATTGAAGGCGTGATTCATAGTGGATTGGTGGCCTCATTGCTACCTACGGTTTTCTCCCATCTTTGGGTTTCCGCGTCACCAATTTCGTGTTTCTTTACCTTTGTTGCACTTTGTTAGCTTACATTTTCCGTATTAAACTGATTGCTCAATAGTTTGTTTAACTTGTCTAGTTGCAGGTTCCGATCCATGCTAGCTTGCTAACAGCTTAGCGAAATCTAGCCTAAACAATTATCACTATATTAAGTTTCGTAGATAGTAGATTCATTTCATTTTTATACAACCAATATTAGATATTGTAATTTTCCTCTTATTTAAAATTGAATTATAAAAATATTTTTTTAATAAAAATATTATGGTGCAAAATCTTAACGAGCCCGTTCTTGAGTTTTCAAGCTAAGTTTAGTCTAGCTCAGTTATGTTCTTTTAGATTTCGAGTTGAACCCGAACTCGAACTGAACTCCAACAAATCGATCTTTGATTGAGTCGAGCCCTAACTGTTCGTGAACAGACCAGACCAATTCTCGCCCATAGTTGCGGGTGGTGGGTGGTTGTTGCGGGCAGTGTTAGGCGTTTGTGGTGGAGAGAGAGTGGTGGTGTTGGGTGAGTGGTGGTTGTCTAGGTGGTTTGCACGGTGTGACAAAGTGATGGAGGACATAGGGGGTTGGAATTGATAGAGGTGGGGCCCACTAGCGGTTTTATTAACAGAAAATGAAGGAGGGTGTTAAGTGGTCGTGGTTTACAAAATTTTAATACTTAAAAAGCAGTTGTTTGCAAAAGTCACTACTTAATACTTACTCCGTCCTTATGCTACATTTTCACTTTTAACACTAATCATAGATATACTTAGAATCCATTTAATTTTATACACACGGGATAAAACATAATCTTGTGGGATCTTGTTTAATTTGTCTTGATTTCTACTTTCCAAATATATRTTATTTTTTTTTAATTTTTTTGAGAATCATAGCTGAAATATTTTAATTCAAAATTGCGCCTTGAAAAGTTTGAGAAAACAAATGTGACAAATAAAAAAAGAGAGGCACCAATTTGTTGGCAAATTTTCCTAATAATAATTTGAATTTCACAATAACGCTTTCAAGTTTGCCTAGCATAACCCAAAATGTACTTCATTACTACGCACTCCCGCAACAAAATAATTAAGAAAAAACACAATTACTAATTAACAATCTTACATCACGATTTACTCCTGCAAAACTGAACTATCTTTAAGCTGACTTTTCTGCCACCAAACTCCGAACATGAAATCATCCTTCACTTTAACACTCCAACCTTCTATTTTTTCACCATTTTCGACCTTCAAAACTTGCAGTAACAAATCATCAACGTTGATCATCAGATGTCAGCAGCAACCAACGGCTCAGCAGCAAAGCTGGCCAAATCTAAAGGCTAAAAGAAGAAAGAAAGGACTTGAAGATTTAAGTGATCAGCTTTATCAATTTACTTCCTTAAATCTTGATCATGCTCCTGCTCGTAGACAAGTTCGATCTGCTTTCGCTGACTTTCATCAACAACTTGATCATGTTTTGTTCAAGGTTCTATTTCTTAAAAATATTAATTTAAATGTGACAGCTTTTTTTTATTTTAATTGGGTATTTTTAGAAAGTTTGTAATTATTTTTAATGATTTTTGTATGATTTTTGTTAATGTTAKTAGAAGCTTTGAATTTACATTGACTAACTGTTCATTTCTAATTTGTTTTGGTAGAATGCTCCCCCAGGGATCAGAACAGATGAGGTAACGATGTTTGACTTGCTTCTTTATTTTCAGTTTTTTATKTTTTTTTGAAGGATAATACTTGTATATGAAATGATATTTTCAGGTAAAGTGTAAAGCATTATTGATTACTAGCCTTGTACTCATAAAATTAAAAAGGGATTGTTCAATTATGCAGGGGAGATTTTTTATTATTTTTTTTAAAAATGTGATTTATTGTTAATTACATTTTTCTTGGAAAAATTATAGGAATAGGAATGGCCTTATGAGTTGGAAACAATATGTAATTTGTAGAATGGCGAGGTTTTAGATAGTAGTAAGAACTGTAGAAAAACTTTTACCTTGAACTCATTGTTTAAATGTTAATGGAAAAAAAAAACAATTTGATGTTTAATCATTTTTGTTAAAGATGTGAATACTTGTGACTTGATATTGCAGTGGTATGAATTGAATTCGAAAGGACAAGAGATATTTTGTAAAAGTTGGTTGCCAAAACAAGGAGATAACATCAAAGGCATTGTTTGCTTTTGTCATGGATATGGGGATACCTGCACTTTTCTCTTTGAAGGTATCATAKGGTTTTTGAGCGGGGAATCCTAAATGAGCAAAATTAAACATTGTATCTTTTAGGCCCATTAAGAAAGTGTTTGYGTTTGTAGGTATTGCAAGACGGATTGCGGGATCTGGGTATGCAGTATATGCTGTAGATCATCCTGGTTTTGGTCTATCAGATGGATTGCACGGTTACATTTCAAATTTTGATGACTTAGTTGATAATGTGATTGAACAATACTCAAAAATTAAAGGTCTGCTGTGTTCTTTGACTGTTATTAAGGTGTTGATACTTTCACGACATCATGTTTCGTTAAAGATTTCGCTGATTGTGCTTTAGTTCTTATATGACAGGAAAGCCAGAGTTGCAAGGTCTGCCTCGTTTCATTTTTGGGCAGTCCATGGGTGGTGCAGTTGCATTGCGAACTCATCTGAGGGAACGTCAAGGATGGGACGGAATGATTCTTGTTGCACCTATGTGCCGAGTAAGTTAACCATTACTGGAATTCCATTTTTTAGGATTAAGAGCGGTGAACTATGCTCTGAAGCTCAGACTAATCATGTTTGTTTGCAAACTACATATGCTAAGGACGGATTGTGCATCATCTAATAGTTTTCCTTTTGTAGGTCTATCACCATTGAGTTTGACTTTGCACCTCGATGTTATAGGAATTTGCAATATCTTATCAATCATAATTCTCAAACACACCACTGCGAAGCTTATATAACTTAATTTGTCGCATTTAGTACTTTGAAATGAGCCAAAATTTAGCCTAATGTATATACCCGGTTGTTATACAAGCAAACACATCTTTTTTATGATCGTTTTCTCATTGATAACTATCACATGTATGGTCTAATAGATGCATTATGCATATATGATTATATGAAGGATGTGAGAATTTTMTGTGTTGTACCATTAATTTTAGTCTGAAACAATAGAACTTTGTACATTTTGTTATCTAAAATTCTTTCTAAAAAATGCATGTTGTTTGAATTATGATAGAGGGCTTTGCAAAGTACAAATATCGTGCATGCTAATTTATTTGCAAATCATTTATCCTGAATGAAGAATTGAAGAATGAAACTGCTGAATAGTTTTCATGATGATGATTTACGATCGCATAAGACATATTCTGATTTTTGTTCTTTTTTGATGCTGTTTCTTTAATAATTCGTGTAAATTTAAGGTTGCCAAGGAATTAATAGTTGTCATGATGATAATTTACGAACATACATGACGTTTTCTTTATTTCTGTACTTGATTGATGGTGTTTCCCTGACCTTCATTTTAATTTAAGGTTGCAAAGGAAGTGATGCCACCTCCTGCTCTACTTAAAGCTGCAAAGCTGCTCTCGAATGTTATTCCAGAAGTCAAGTTCTTTCCAACTCAAGATTTAGCCGCTCTTGCATTTAGAAACTTGAAGTACAGGAAACTGGTTTGTGTTTGACCTCAGTTTTAAAATTCTGGTATAAATTAAGATTCTTGAGGCTTAACTAATTTTTTGCTTTCTGGTTTGTTTTCATAGGCTTACTACAACATGATCTGTTACTCAGATCGTGTGCGACTAAGGACGGCAATGGAGATCTTGAGGGTGACTAGCGAAATTGAGTCAAATGTAAACAAGGTTAGTCAATCACTAAACTTTTGGGGACACCTTCAAATAATGTGAGACATAACTGGAATTAACATTGCTGTGTCATGATGGGATCGAACTGCAGGTCTGTTCTCCGTTGTTGGTTATACATGGAGCAGCAGATATGGTGACAGATCCAACCGTAAGTAGATTTCTTTTTGAGAATGCTTCTAGCACAGATAAGACTTTAAAACTCTATGAAGGTGGTTATCATTCCATTCTTGAAGGTGAACCTGACGACTTAATTTACACAGTCTTTGATGATATCATCAAATGGCTTGACACAAGATGTTCTTCTTGATACTTTATTTTCTATTTATCATCCTTTTCTGCTATTCAAGGAAGTACACGTTGTATATGACATCTTAGATGGACTATCATTCAAAGGCGTGATTAGCTACAGAAATCTACAATAACTGCATTAGTACTGCTTCCACAAAGATATTGCATAATAAAAGAAACTGTTATCAGTCCGATGCACAGTTTCTGTCAGTTTTTTTTTTTTTTTWCTGGATTGGGACTAATTGTGTTGTTGAACTGAAAACGATCTACTATTCTTTACCAGTAATTCCTCGTACAGTATTATGGAAAGACAGAGTATATGGTACCATACATATATTTTTCATTGCAGATATTGCATACTTGTTATTGTATAGTAAAGAAGAAGCTAAGAGTGAAAGGAAACACAGTTCTGATAATAATTGTTGAAGAGCAAAAGAATATGACCAATAGTAGGGCATATACGGAGTAAGACGGGGGCACAAGCAAATAGCAACAATATGCAGTCGTACCTAGTTTTCCCACACAAATCCCAGAAGATCCAAGMAACGAGATAGAAGACAATTAAAATGATCCAAAATCCAAAGAGAAAGAAGACACATGAACTCCGAAGATTCTTTTTAGTGGTCCTATGCTAAATGCATCAGTGGCCAACCTTGAAACAGAAACAATGCGAAAAACATTGACAACATAAAACTACATCCTASTGTTACCCCACCTATTGAAAGCGCAAGTAGCAATGGCAATGGGTCGGGTACGCTAGACCGAGACCTAGCCCGTTTATATTATTTGAGAACAAGATTGGTCGGATATAGAGTTCTAGTTCCAGATTATGCGGGTTAGGTGATCTAAGGACCCTTATAGGATTTTTACGGGTATTTTGTTAATTTTATGTTTTAATCTTGTTTTTTTATTAAATGAATCCTCTATAATTGCATTTTGAAACGTGGGGCACACCATATAGTCACATGCCATCATTATTTACAACTAATTTTTTAACCCGTGCAATGTACGAAAAACATTTTTAGTTGGGATAAATACTTAAAATGAGGAGGTGACAAAACAACAAATGTGTTTATAATTTAGGGAAAAATTGATTTTAATAATTTGTACTTTAGGTCGTTCACTCATAATAATCCGTATATGATTTAATCTAAGAATAATCCAAACTTGTAGCCCAGCTTCTCAAAACGAACCTTTTAACCCACAACCTGTTAAATAGGTTTAATATTTTTTCTTTTTTCTTAATTTTTTTTAACTCACATCCTTATCTCTCAAATCAACCAAACAACCACCACCACACCACCCACCACCACCCTAGCTCACCCCTCAAWCCAAACCAAACCACCACCGTTAGAAAATCGGATTCAACCTTCACAATCACCCACAACCCACACTTTACATTTCCATTTCCCATCTTCACCCTTTGCCTCTCCCACTTTGAACCTCAAATCCAATCAACCTTGCACCAATAATTCAATCAACCCCACTAGCCCACTACGCCGCTACAAAACCCTCAAGWATCGAACCCCACTAACGATGTAGAGGGTGTTTGATGTGAGATGGTGTGAGGGTGAGTGCAAGGGTGAGTGCTGTGAGGGTGGTTGTGCGAGGTAGGTGATGAAAGGGTGGTTATGTGAGGGAGGTGTGAAGGGTGGTGTTGGGTTGACTGTAGAGATGGTTTTGTGTAGGAAGGAGGAAGCTTGGAGCAAAGGTTGGAATGCGAGGAGTACGCAAGTATAGYAGGGGGAATTAAGGGCAAAATGCGTGAGTCACGCATTGGAATGCATGAGTCACGCATTCTGGCCTTATGAGCCATGCGTGAGTCACGCATGAAAACCCTTGAATCAATGGTTTTGCTCTGACCCAAAAGCGTGGGTCACGCATTTTGGACAKAGCTCATTCTTTGTTCTTTTGGCCCATGCGTTGGATGGTTGCTTTTACACTTGTCTTGTTCTAATGGAATTGGAGTGATGACTCTTGCTTGTTCAGATGAGGTGTCAACCATATGGAGCTCCTTGACACTCATATACCCAAGTCATGACATAGAAGCAAATAGAGATGAACACACATGCAAAGAGAGCTAGAGTGAGAAACACAACAAGAAAACTTAGAATTGCTAAACATTTAAGCTAGGGGTTTTTAGATAGTTTAGATGTGTGATCCTAAACTTGTATACACTAGTTGTAAGGGGTTTTGGGAAGCAATTAATGAGTGGTTAGTAGTGTGGATAGTAGTTCATTACTAGCATAAATTGTAATCTATAGTGGTTAGGTTTCGAATTTATGAGATAGTATTGCAATGATATGCCATTGATACTTGAGTTGTGTAAGTGTGTTCGATCATCTTCATCTTCAATAATTACAAGTGCGGTGTGGGTTTTCACCCGGTCTTCGGGTTTCCCACAGTAATTCTTGTCTATTCACTTATTTACGCTTTGTTTAATTTGCTTATTTACTAGTTTTACTTCTTTTGTTAGAGTTSTTAGTTGGCTATGGTATATCATTGATTAGTTGAACATGTTATTTTCGACCCCCAACATTAGGTATCAGAGCCGGAGTTTAAGGAGCTATCCGGGTTGTTTTTCGGGGTCGTGGTTGGCTTTGTGTTTGGTTAGGCTGGTTGCATGTGATAGGTGAACCCTAAATTAACAATGGAAGAGGGTAAAACTAGGATTTGGGTGTTTGATGGAAAAGATTTCGACTTTTGGAAGATGCAAATTGAGGATTATTTGTACCAAAAGGATCTTTATCAACCACTAGAGGATAAGAAACCAAGCAGGATGAATGAGTTGGAATGGAAAGTCATGGACAGAAAAGCACTAGGAATTGTGCGATTGACATTAACTATAGCTTTTAATTTCAAGGATGAGAAAACGTCGGCGGGGTTAATCAAGGCTTTATCAAGCATGCATGAGAAGCCATCGACGGTGAACAAAGTGTACTTGATGCGACGGTTGTTCAAGAAGTTCCTTGAGAACTGAGAACGAGTGTCTTAGATTGTAATTAGGTGTTGCATCCAATTATAATAAAGACGAAGTCCTGTGTTGCATCAGGCCACARTTTTTTYTCTCTTGGCGTTTGTCTTGAGGGTTTCTGTGTTTGGAAAATTCTCTTTGCYCGTGTTTCTTTCATTAAGTTTCTTTTAATTCCGCGAAAAGTCACTTAAGTTCCTCAATATAATTCACCCCCCCTCTTGTATTGTTCAGTCGATCCAACATTGTCCGAGGAGCTCTACGCGTGTGATGAGAGAAGTAGGGGACAACAACAAGGTGGGAGTGCAAAGGAGCAAGGGAGATAAAAAAGTAGAGGGTCGGGGAGATCGAACAAGGTTAGGTTCAAGTGTTTTGCATGCGGCGAGGCAGGACATTTCAGACGTGATTGTTCGACTTTGAAGAARGGAAAAGGCAAAGAAGACATCGATGATGGTGAAGCTTCATCGTCGACGAAGTACGACTTAGTGGATTTAGTGGTAAGCTCGAGTGGTTCGTTGGGGTCTTGGGTCCTTGATTCTGGTTCTTCATTTCACTCCACCTCATGTAGGGAGTTGTTTCAGAACTTTGTTGTTGAGAAGCTCGGGAAGGTGCATCTTGCCAATGGACAACACATGGAGGGTTGTGGGAGTGGTGACATGAGGATTGAGCTCATGGGAGGTATGTTGGAGTTGAAGGATGTCAAGTTAATTCCCTCTTTGAAATGAAACTTGATATCAGTGACTAAACTTGACAATGTCGGCTACAAGGTGGTCTTTGAGAAGGGGTCATGGAAGATCATCAACGGGGCTCGAGTGCAAGCACCTAGGATAATGGATGGTTCCTTGTACACTTCTGCAAGAAAAAAGGTAGCAAGGAGGGAATTTGGTACTTCACGAAAGGTGTCGTTTGTTGCGAAGGCCATTGAAGATGGGGGTGAGGATCATGATGACAATACCTTAAACTTTAACAAAGACATGCTAGGGGTGAAGGAGGCACATGGGGTGTAAAATGTTCAAGCCACGGAGGATTTGTCTAGGAGGCCTAGGTGTGGCTCTCAAAAGWTATATGGTGGATTCGGGGGTTTGTTTGATATTACGAAGGGTGTTGCGTTCGGGTGGGAGCATGAAAGGGTTGCTCGTCAACTTCRAAGCAAGGTAATGTCCCTAGAAATTGATGATGATCCAAGGTTGGATGCAACCTTGATTAGTTTCCTTATTTAGAAGGAATGGTGAYCACTTGTAATTGATTGATGGTTGTTGATGTAGTTTGTATATGGGCTAGAATGTATGTCTTGTGTATATTGTTCTTTTAGTTTAAACCCATTTCCAAGTGGTAGATTGTTCRGTTTAGTGTAGAGATGGTTTTGTGTAGCATGGAGGAAGCTCGGAGCAAAGGTTGGATTGTGAGGAGTACGCAAGCAGAGCAAGGGGAGATACGGGGCAAAATGCATGAGTCATACATTCTGGCCCTGTGAGTGATCGGGGGGTTTTTGGCGGACATTGAGTTCACCAAACCCCTCAATGTAAACAAAATTTATAAGTCCTAAGTACTTGCTAACAAATAGTATAGCTAGTAAGTAGGGTCGAATCCAATGAGAGGCATAGTTGTTTGTTTAAGTTTAAAAACTTAGGTTTGGGAAGGAAAACGAAATTTGGAGATGTAAATTGCTAGAAACTAGAAGTAAACTAGGGAATTAACGATTAGAAAACAACAATTATCACAAACACTGAGGAACACTAGCTTGCCCAACTATATAAAGGATTTCTATGCCAATCAAAGTTTTAGTCTCAATTCAACATTTAAGCAATTGTGATCTTAGTTTAGCAAAATAGTTGGAATCATCTCCCAAGTCATCCAACTCTACCAAACTTGCTCAAAGAAAAGTCCCCTTTAAGCTCTCACAAGAATTAGTCAAAAATTGATTAAACTAAAACTAAAATCTGAGAATTGTTAATTGAATGTAGAACTAATTGCTTGAACTAATTCTAATCTCCTCTAATCTTAATCTTATTCTATTACTTGTTTCTCCTAAAACTATATATACAAACTCAATTACAAAGCTTACAATAGTTACAAGATTGCCATTACTAATTTTCACATGTGCCTAATACACCTCAAGATTCAAGGTCAAACCAGTCAACGGAGCGAAAAGTGACCGAAAACAGAAGTGCCACACAGGGGCGGGCTGACGCGGGTGTGGTGACGCGTGTCACCTAGGGATGCACATGTGGTGGCGYGTGCCACCCCCTCGATGCGCGTACGCTCAAAAACCCTACTGGAATAGGCTTGCAAGCGCGTAAGGGGTATGCGCGGGCCGATGCGCGGACGACATGAGATGCACGTGCGATGGCGCGTGCCACACCCTCTGATGCGCTTGCGCTCACTTTTGCTTCTGGAATGGAGGATCCCATCTACAGGCGCGTGTGGTGGCGCATGCAAAGGCGCGGTTGGTCAGAGTGAGGTGTGTGTAGTGGCACATGCCACTACGTCAATGCACGTGCGCTCACWTTTGCTTTTGCCTCAACCTACTCAACTACTTCAACTTTGAAGGTCCATAACTTTGCGCTTGGTGCTCGGAATGCAGCCTATAATATACCGTTGTAAAGCTCTCGGAGCATACTTTCTAACGCAAAACGTATCACCTGCAAATACAAAGTCTGAAGAAAGATATGACTCGAAGAAGGCACAACACTAGCACACACATGCTTAGGCAAGTTGCAAACACTCACACCACTTGCAATTGAGTGTATAAGAATAGAAAAGAAGAGAAAACAAGTTAAACAAGTTATTGAGTGTCGAATACACTTGCAATTGAGTGTACAACACTCACAACACTTGTAAGTTGCATCCCCTCACATCTAGCGGCCTCAACTCAGTTATTGCAAAATCATTGTTCGAAAGACAACAACAAACAGTTTTTTCGTTTTAAACCCTAAGCATGCAAAATTACTAGGCGGGTTTTTTAACAGAATACTATGCACATAGTGTTTAGTTTGTTGTGGCATGTGTTGTTAATTCCATATTCCAGGAGCCTAATGCCGGTTGTCCATAGTTATCTTATTATGCGTGAAACACGAAATTTGCAGGTCTTTGTTAAAGCATATTATATGTGTGAGACAAGTATGCAAGCACTCGTATGAGGAATTTAATATTATGCCTTAAGATTGTTTTTAATTTGAATTGCCAAATCGTTTGTTAATCAATATTACATGCAAATTACATAGAAAGTCAAATTTCTAAACAAGCATGCAAAAAGGGGGTTTAGAATTAAGACGTTAGCGTCAAACCTACCTCGCAACATGATGTCGAAGACCATGAACAATGCTTCAGACCCTTAGGAACTCTTGTCGAACCTTAGAACCCTTGAAAACCTCTTAGATTTGTTGCAAAAGAGCCTTTGAAGATGCTTTTATGTGTTTGAATTGTGTTTGAATTGTTTGAGAGATTAAGAGAGAGAGAGAGAGAGAGAGAGAGAGAGAGAGAGAGAGAGTAGGACGAGTGAGAGAATGCACGTCCAAAAGGCCAAAAGTTCATGAAATGAATAGGGAAGGCTCCCTATTTATAGGAAAGGGTCGAAATCGGCCAAAATAGGTAAGGAAAATCGGCCAAAATCCAAGCTGATACTGGGCGCAATTGCGCCCAGTTTTGGGCGTTATCACGCCCAGTTTTGGCCGATTTCGACCCTTGCTTGACAAATCTACAACGATCCCATCCACTATTCAATCTAGCTTGACAAATCTACAATGATCCCATCCACTGAAGAGAGACCCACAAAAATATGCAAAGGCAACAGATATACCACCGAAGATCGTGGAGCATCACGATCCACAACACTAGAAAAACAAGAGGTCGTCGCCCTCCTATACCTCCTAAAGTGATAAGGGAGGTCCTCCAAAGGCGTAAGTATTCTCGGCTTGGCATTTCTGCTGCACGAGAACTCGATCACTTGAGTACCAAATGGGTCGTCAAACCCATGRAACCTACTCCTGATCCGACTCCCGAAGAAAGACCCGTGTGGTGGAATCTAGACAAGTACTGCAGATATCATCAAAGCCGTGGCCATGATATCAAAGGTTGCTTCATGTACAGGAACATTTTGCAAGATATAATCGATGCTAAGAACAAGTTAAGTGGAGGGGTCGATGTTTGCATGCTTGAAGAAAATGAAACTTCTTTCGATCCTTCCATCCTCATAACACCAATTCATCAGACAAGCTCGAAAACRGTTTCATTAACCAATGGGCACTTCAATACAGCACGGGGAAAACGTTCAGTTAGTTTAGTTCSATCTCCGTCAAGGGAAGTTTYAGATGCCTATCAACCCTCAAGCGATCCCATGATTTGCGACTGCTACAAGAGGGTCATGATCGAGAAGGTAAAGACAGGATGGGATGGTCTACCCTAACCTACAGGCAAAAACCTTCCTAATGTGTAAATGGCAAGTCCATGAACTACATGATCATTGGCCGACCTTTCGAATGACGTGCTCTATAAAGTTTGGAAGCTATGCGATGCTAAATCTCTAGACAAGAGCATGTGTGTATGTCGAGAATGGGGAAAGAAGATTCCTGAATTCATCTAGGATCCATACATCTTAACGGACTTTGAGAAATACCGCCTTAATGGTTTTTGGGGCGAACCACATAAAGAATACCTTGGCGATTACCGAGGGAACGCTCGTTTTGAACTTCCACCTAAGTTCCCTCCATCATTCTTGTTTTACAGGAAAAGAAGCACATGGTTCAAGGACTCCAGCAACTCCAACTTTGTAGATGGGGATCCAGTCCCCACAAGCAAGGCATCTACCCCAGATGGCCTCGAAGCACAAGGTTTGGGACTCCTGTTTGGCAAAGAAATCACCCCTCCAACTGAAAAAGAGGTTTTCATGGCCATGACCAAGGAAGCATTCGATCCCGCCACTCTCATCACATCAGTCGAAGGCTTAGTTCATGGTTGGCATAAAACCGTGAAGATAAGTACTCTAAGAGGCAAGGTCATCAAGTGCACCATGGGCGAAGGACCAATGCTCAAGGATTCTGAATTTGAGACTGAGTCTGAGTCAAGTGTTGTAGAAGCTAAGATAGCTAGTCCTAGGGAATGTCCTCCTGAGTTTGTCAAGGAGCCTAGTATCCCCTTCTCCCTTATCAATCAAGTGTCTTCGGAGACAAACTTATCTGTACTCTCTGTAGAGTTTAATAACATGCTCCTTTCTGCTTACTCCTCTTTTCCTTCTTATGATTGCTTTAATTCACAACTCRAAAACAAATAAAAAACACCATGAGTTAATAAAGGTAATGGAAGAGCACGAAAAGAAAACTTCCATCATCGAGCAAACAGAAAAGGTAGACATCTCCGACAAAAACACACCGCGAGAGATACATATTGGTCTGACACTGAGTCCGCAAGAAAGGGATGAACTGGTTGCAACACTGAATGAGTTCCGGGATGTTTTTAATTGGTCCTACGAAGACATGCCAGGGATTGATCCAGACATCGCACATCACAGAATTCCGCTCATAGAAGGGGCAAAGCCAGTCAMACAAAAGATTCGTCGCATGAACCGGATGTTGCCCTTAACATTCGGCAGGAAGTCATCAAACAACACAATGTAGGCTTCATTAAGGTTGTCAATTACCCTCAATGGATAGAAAATGTGGTTCCAGTACCRAAGAAAGATGGGCGAGTTTGAATGTGTGTAGACTTTGGTGACTTAAACAAAGCAAATCTAAAAGACGACTTCCCTCTATAACACATAGACGTTCTCGTTGAAAACAGAACAGATCGTGCCTTTCCCTCATTCATGGAGGGGTATGCGGGGTATAACCATGTCAGAATGGTCGAAGAAGACATGGAAAAGACAACCTTCACCACTCCGTGGGGGCTATATTGCTACACCGTGATGCCTTTTGGTCTCAAAAATGCAGGCGCCACATACCAATGAGCTGCCACTGCCCTACTTCATGACATGATACACAAAGAAGTAGAGGTTTATGTCGACGATATGATCGTCARGTCAAAAGACTGTGAAGGACATACCCTTGCACTAAGGAAGTTCTTTCAAAGACTCTGACAACTTAACATGCGTCTCAACTCGTAAAAATGTGCGTTCGGAGTCACTTTAGGCAAGCTCTTAGGTTTCATCATCAGCTCTCGAGGCATCGAGATCGATCCGACATTGATCAAAGCAATCATGTCACTTAGGCCACCGCAAAATGAAAAGRAGATCCGAGGGTTCTTAGGTCGACTCCAGTAGATCAGCAGGTTCATATCCTAGATCACAATGGTCTATGAACCCATCTTCAAGAAACAGAAGAAAGGTGCACCCAAGAAATGGGATGATAGTTGCCAACAAGCTTTCGACAAGATCAAGGAATACCTCACCAATCCTCCTGTGTTAGCTCCTGCTCGCAATGGGCATCCGTTACAGCTCTATCTTACAGCAACGAGCACCGCCGCTGGAGCAATGCTCGCTCAAGAAATCGACGGCAAGGAAAGTGCTATCTACTACCTCAGAAAGAAGCTCCTTCCATACGAGGAACGGTACCCTGCCCTAGAGAAATTATAGTTGGCTTTCGTGTGGGCATCGCGAAAGCTTTGACATTACTTGTTCACACATATCGTACACATCTTATGCAAAGGGGATCCTCTGAAATACCTCTTTGAAAAGCCAGCAGTCAACGGACGCATGTCTAGATGGATGGTTATGTTCGCCCAATTTGACCTTAAGTACGTACCTCAAAAAACCATCAAGGGTAGTATTGTCTCTGAGTTCTTAGCAGACTCTCCAGACGAGGTCCTTCCTAAGGACTTTGACTTTCCCGACGAGGAACTAATGATGACCGAGGAAGACAGTTGGTCGTTATATTTCGATGACGCATCTAATCAAAAGGGATGTGGAGTGGGAGTGCTTCTAATCTCACCATAAGAGGAGCACACCCCAATTTCCGTCAAGTTGGACTTCGACRTCACTAGCAATGCCGCGGAATACGAAGCATGTATTCTAGGTCTACAAGCTGCATTGCACTTAACGTAAAGAAACTACGGGTATATGGTGATTCCTCACTCATCATAAACTAGATTTCAGGCCGATGGAAGGTACGAAGTGAAAGCCTTGCTCCGTATTAGTCTTAKGTTGAGAAAATTGCATCCCAGGTAGACGAAGTCGAATACACGTACCTACGGCGCAAAGACAATCAATTCGTAGATGCACTAGCAAAGCTTGCATCCATGGTGCGAATTCCGAGTTCAGTGACCCAAATGCCCTTACTCATTGAACGAAGACAAGAACCAGCATACGTTTGCACTTTAGACAAAACAACTGAGGTGCCCAATCTCGATCCGGAAGAGCCATGGTACAAAGACATCAAGGACTACCTAGAAACTGGCGAATACCCTTCTAGTGCAACCAAAAAGCNATCCATGGTGCGAATTCCGAGTTCAGTGACCCAAATGCCCTTACTCATTGAACGAAGACAAGAACCAGCATACGTTTGCACTTTAGACAAAACAACTGAGGTGCCCAATCTCGATCCGGAAGAGCCATGGTACAAAGACATCAAGGACTACCTAGAAACTGGCGAATACCCTTCTAGTGCAACCAAAAAGCAACAAAGATCTCTGAGGCGTCTCACATCTCAATACCTACATCAAGGCGGAGAACTCTACAAGYGCCACTACAATGGCCTCCACCCACTTTGCATCACTCAACGAATAAGCAAAACGGTCATGGAGCACGTCCATGACGAGATCTATGGCACCCACATGAATAGCAGGCTTCTGGCCTCTAAGATCATCAAATTGGGGTATTACTATACCACCATGGAAAGGGATTGCATGCAATACGCCCATACGTGCGACACTTGCCAAAATACTCCAATGCACAGCATGTTCCTCTGTCTCTCCTATCCACGTTTGTCTCTCCATGGCCTTTCTCTACATGGGGGATAGACATAATATGGAAGATTACGCTGCCCGGGCAAAGAGCTCATGAATTCATACTTGTGGCCATAGATTACTTCACAAAGTTTGTCAAAGCGRCGTCATATGCTAAGCTCCAAGCTAAGCAYGTGTCAAAATTCATAGAAAACAACATCATCTATCGCTATGGGGTCCCTCATGAAATCATTAGTGACAACTGTACCTACTTTCAAGCAGAATGTGTGGATCTGATTGCCAAATATTAGATTCAACACCACAAGTCATCACCATACAGGCCATAAGCCAATGAAGTACTCGAGGCAACATAAAAAATCTCAAAACAATTAACTCTAAGATGACGAAGAATTATCGAGATTGGCCGCAAAAGCTACACTTCGCTCTATGGGGTTACAGGACCGCTATTCGCACTTCAACAGGAGCTACTYCGTTCTCACTGGTCTATGGTGCCGAAGCTTTTCAACCAATAGAACTAGAGATCCCGGCTCTACGCATCGTCCTAGAAAGCAAACTCCCAGAAGTAGAATGGGTAAGGGCGAGATTCGACAAGTTAGCTTTACTCGACGAAAAACGACTAGCARCCTTGCATCATGTGCAAGCATACCAAAAGAGGGTCGAACGGTACTTCAACTAGCGAGTCAAATCACGAGGMATCAAAGAAGATGATTTGGTTCTTAAAGCACTTCGCAAAACAGTCGTAGATCCTCGAGGCAAGTTCCGTCCTAATTTGGCAGGTCCTTACATCGTCAGAACGATCTTACAAACAGGGGCAGTTCAACTAATGGACACAAATGGTGATAACTTCTACAGCCTCACCAACTTAGACTAGCTTTGGAAATACTACGTCTAAGGCATACGCGCGCACCGCGTCTCAGCAACACAATAGCATCATGCATCAGAACTACAGATGGCCTGATTCCTTATGGATACATAGTCTAATTTGCACGCGATGCGTGCATTGTTTTTTTTTACCTAACACTAAATTTTAATCATTAAAAAYATAAATGTTGATTAATGTACTTATTAAAATACAAAAATAAAAATTAACACTATGACATAATGACAAACAAATAATAATTTGATAAATAATGTAAAATTGAATAGAAATTGAAGTAAAACATAATTAAAAATACAAAATTAAAATTTCTAAGCCACATAGGATACAATCAGAAAATTCAAGAAAAGATGATATTGTTTGTGGTAAAGATAGAAGAAGACGCCATAACGGCCATAATTATACTCATCAATGAAATTATTCTAGTTATATATAATAAAGAAATTTTTTTATATTGGTTATATAGAGTAATAGTAATTAGTAATTGATGACAATATATTACATATTTAATAAAAGGAGTAATAATATTGTGACTTGATCTGTTATGTTAGGGATTGGAATGTATGATGATGGAGATGGATTAATATTGTGATAATGTAGAAAT
>SNQN01006961.1:0-26361 GCA_008642245.1 Bassia scoparia
ATGTATTTTACGTCTCCCATTATTTGTTTCTTGTTGCCAAAATTTTAGGAAAAATGCTATCTCAAATTGCGATTTACCCAGAACTTAAATCGCTATCTAAAATAGTGTTTTACCCATAAAACGTTATTTAAGATAGCGTTTTAATGCATTTTTGTATACAAAATTACCTAACTACCAATCTTCTGTGGACAATAGTGTGGTAAATAGTTTCGAAAACCAAAGCAAACTCGTAAATTTGTATCTAATTAACATTATTAGGGAAAAACAAATTCAACAAATGGACGAAAAAAAAAACTTGATTTACCCATAGAGTAAACTATCCACCCTTAAATCAGTGGTAGAAACTAGGAAGTGGAGGTAGTGATATTAATTTGACTTTAAATAAAAATGGAAATGAGCAAGGAAATTTGGAGAATTTCAAATCTCTATTATATAAGGGAAGGGGGAGGAAGATGGTCCCCCCTCTCAAAATATATAATTACCCTTAATGAAGGATAAATAAGGTATATACATAAATTTTTCTCTAAAAAAAAAATTAAAATTATATGCATAAATTATGTCAATTAATACTAAATTGACCAAAATTTTTGACCATTTCTAATATGAAAAAAAAAGTGATATCCACCTAAAAAGTTCAAAACACCACTTACGTAAAAATAAGTTACTAATAATTTAATTTTTTGAATATGAATGAGGTAATTAATTAACAAAGGAAATAGAAAGATTGATCAAATATCAAAAACTAGAAAAAAAACCCCTCATCGCGTGCAAAATAATCTAGTCATAATAAGGGCCAAGCCCATTCAGAAGTCCAAGTTGGAGAAATTCATTCCTCCCTACATATTTCATATTTCTCTCCCAAAGACTTAAAAGTCGAGAAATAATACTTAGCAAAGGTTGTTACTTGTTACAGTTAGATTTTTAAATGCATGATTACTAGAATCAAGAGCAAAGCCAACTTATTCAAAGCCTTACCACCAAGCTTAATCACTTGTTAGTTTGTAATTCGGTTTTAAAATTATACATTCTGACGCCTCCAATGGAAAATTTCTGCCACGGCCACAAGCTAGATGTACTGATGTAGTGTATATAGAACGCCTCCACAACAAAAGTTTGAAGATGCCAATAGCAGTAGTTGGGAATCTTTCTTGTGCTGCAATGGTTGAAAAGTTTGAAAAGTACCACAACTTTCATATCTTAACAATCTTGAAGCAACCTTTGAGCCAAAGAGCTGTGTGACATTCTGAATGAGAATCATCACTTGAGAGATGCCAATGCTGATGCGACATTTTGAGATATTCTGTCGTGAATTGGTAACTGCAAAGACAGGGTAAGCGTCAAATCTGGTCATATCCTAGATGGTAAGAGAAACAACTTCTGGGTGTAAGTTTACCTCTGTATTTGGAATATCAAACTTCGAGCCTGTTATAGTCTCATATAAGTATATATACCTGCAGTCAAGTACCAAAACACAAGTGATCAACTTCTATACGATTGGAACTAAAAATTAAGAAAAAGAAAACCCTTTTTTTTTCAAAAGTTTATACTAAGTCGTGCAAGAACACTTATCCAGAAACGTARAGCTATCAGCTATGTATTGCCGTAAAAAAGGAGACTAAAGGAGTGTTTGGTATGAATAATGTAAACGAAGTGGAAAGGATTTTAATAAGGAGTGGAAATGGTAATAATAAGTGTTACCTTTATTAATTGTTTGGAATCCTAATGGAATGGAAACAAATAAAGTTCACTCCCTTTCCTTTTATTTGGTATAGTTAAAACATGATAGGAAACAACCATGCTTGATTCTTTTTTTTCTTTTATTTTTATTTTTGCCGATGTTTTTGTAACTGAGCCGTCAATTCACTATCAAATCAAACCACCATTTTCTACCATCCAACTAAATCTCAATTGCATGCTGTAAAAACAATGAATGCTATATGGCACGTAATCTATAAACATCTATAAATCATTATAAAAAGCGTTCCTATCAAAGATACGGCCGTCACGTGGCACTCTTCAACGTAGTGGGCATTGGCATTTTCTGATGTCGTACATATGCCACTAAGGTATCATCAACAAACAAAATATTCTTTTAAATAATTCGAACAAATACCTCAAAGAAGAACATAATAAATGATGCATTTACCATCTAAACCAACTTTGATTAGAGATTTCAATTTTCAGTGTCAAAAAAAACTATACATTCTTTCATTGAGAAGTAAATTAAAATCATATTGTCAATATTTCACACTAACACTTGAAAGCAACTTTGTATACTGTCAAATGAAATAAGTGTTTTAAATCGCAAACTTCATTAATTATTAGTATTATTTTTTTTAAAAAAAATTATAGATTATATAAAGCCTCGTGATTATATTGACAAATAATAGTATTATCATCTTTCCACGTTTTACATTAGTTGACCCGGCCCGGAAAAAATACTAGTAATCAATATATTGTGCCTCACATTGATTGCCTGTTAATTGAGAAAATTGTTCAGGAAAGCTTAGTTTTAGACTTAGTTTTGGAATTTTTGATTGTTTCATAAAATATCCAATTTTCCAAACTCCAATTTTTTCCATAAAAATTTAAATCTTTGTGCTTTATCGATAAAAAACAGGATTCACAACAAAAAACAATTTAAGTAATTTGTTTTTAAATTAATGAAACCAGAAAAAAAGAGAAACGGAGAGAGAAAATAGACTACTGCTGTCTTGTAGAGAAGAAAAGAAGTCATGATTTTTTTTATTTTCACTTACAGGGATGAGAGTTGAAGATTTAAAGGAGATGATCTTTGAAGAGTACAATGGAAATGATTGTTTCCTGACATGCTTGACCAGAATGAGTAAGGTACTTTACCTTAAGTAATGCTATTGATTACTGACTTACTTACCAAACAAACTTAAACGTAAGTGCTATTAGTTACCGTTCCTATCTCAAAAAACTGAAACCAAACACTACCTATAAGGTAAAGAAACCAGCATATCCAGGAATATTGGCAATATTCATACACCCTACAGCTATGGCTGTTTATATATATAGTCTTAAGTTTACTGGTCTTTTATCTGAAGAAGCACTTGTACTCTTAAACTTCAGTAAGATCAGAAACAGGCATCTACGGATTCCAGAGAAACAAATAAAGAGACATAAATAGTAAGACGTTAGACTTGTAATGATAAAGCAACTATTCACTTGTATTCTAAATTACAGAGTGAAACTGTTATGCCACAACAGTTTTCGGATGGAAACATGAAGAAATCATTGTGGAAGAAAAAGCAAAAAATTGAGCATCAGCATTGTTGGTTACATATAAAGTAGGAATTTAATTTCCAAAGCAAAAAGTAGCACTTCATTGACACATAAACGGAGATAATTGCTTACCTAAATCACAAGTCACAACAAGTTCAATTTCCATTAAATAGCCTGCTAAACACAAACTTTAACTCAAGTAATGATAGACATGAATATTCCCATCCTACTAGACCACTCAAAAGGAATAATGAATCACTCTTTTCCAAGGCAAACAATTTTTTACGCAAACACTACAATACCGTACATGTATGCTTAAGCCTCAACAGCTCAAACTAATTATCTTCATCTTAAATGAGGAACACAAGACAACTATGTTTACCTCGACACCCTCATATACTCAAAATTGGCTGTCGTATTTATTGTAGGAAACATCACACTCCCGGATACTCCATTTTTAACTATTAAATTCACTTTTTTTCTACAAATATCAAGTGTCGACGTTTGCACATAGCAACACAGACTACTGAATAAGCCTTAAAAGATTAAATAGACTAAAATTAATAGAGCACTAGACATACCGAGAAGCTACTCACAAACAGTTCTTTGGAGCATCCGAAGAACCTAAAACCACTTGTGTATCAGCAAAAGACAGCAAAAGATCCAGTTTTCAAAAAGAAAAACATACTAATGAGGCTTGACTAGACTACATATTTCTCACCTCTATCTCTCATAAGTTACAATTATCTTTGAACCACAATCTCAAAAACTCCTGTCAAATAAAATAGATAAAGTATTATATTAAGTAAAAAAAATGTAATATGTCACACTTCTTTGTAAAATCGAAAGATAACATTCCAAATCTTAACACCTTATCAACATTTTAGGTTCAAAGCCATTACAAATGCGTTCCTCATAAGAATGTGCAATCCATATCTACTTGAATCAGTGTGTGTACCTATAATGATAGTAAAAATATTGAATATCAATTCACAGTGCATTAAGAAGAAACAAATTCAAAAAAACTGGATGCTCGAATAATGAATCTCTACCTCGTCAACAAGAAACAATTGGTCATCACTTGCCTTTCCAAATTCATACTTGTATCCACAAGAATCAGACCATTTCCTCTGCCACACCTGCAATCAGCATGATAATCTTTTAAAGAAAATCCACATAGATCATAACCATCAAGCTATGCAACAAAAGATCGGAAAATAATTATAACCTTTCACAATAGCACCCCATTGAAGCTCTGATGAGCTAACTTCTTATAGTGGAGAAACAAGCACCGCTAACAAATTGAAAAGCAGTAACCACTAAGGTAAGAAAGTGATGACCTGTCCATACTCGAATAAACTCAAGCTTTGTAATCTATATCAAAATCAGCTTTAGTCATTACAGCCCGAGTCTAGAATCTGCAAAAATCCATAAATTTGCAGCAAAATTATCATAGAATAGACAATGTTTGGATCAATACATAGGAAAAAATCTTCAAACAGATACCGTTTTATCTTTGTAGCCATGACTTCAACCAAGAAATTTCAAATTATAGGATCACAACACTACAAAGCCAACATATATACTATTCAAAATAATGCTTGAAAAAGCTGTGTTACCTCTTCTGGTAATGGGAACATCATGATCTGCCGCTTAGTAGTTGTGTCAGTATGTTTTTCTAGCTTTGATTTTTACCATGCCTAACAACATAACATAAGTTTTGCCTAATAAAATCAAACTAATTATCATTTCAAGGGTAGGCAAGCTAACCATTCTGCAGAATATTGCCACAGTAGTTTCGAACACCATTCTTGTAAACCTCCACAACGAAGTATCAGTGCTTCCATAACAAATCCTCTTACTATACAACAAGTTGTAGCAAAAGCGGACTTAAATCAATTTACTTCAAATTAAAGCAATGAACTATTTAAAAAGATTATGAGAAACACAAAGCATTGCCATCTTTAGAAAGAAAAGAGTATCCCACATATATAACCAACTTACCAAAAATTCAACAGGGAAAATTGTACACTTTTGGCTATTGTGACATTCTTATCAGTACTGACAAACTGCATTGGAAGTGATGTGGCGAGTTTTGTCAAACCACCATAACTCGTTTCATTCAATACCAAAAAAAGTAAATTAAGCTTGTAACCTCATACACAAGTCATTCACTATTACTCATCAATAAGTATCTAAGCATATATACCTGTCTTTTGAATGGAATAGAAGCAAAACTCTGTCAAATGCACTTTGTCTATCAGTTAGTCACTGAACAAGAAAGTCTCCACCATCATATATGTCCAACCTTCAAAAAATTATGTGTCAACAAATATACTATATCAATAAATAACTTTAGAACTTCCTCAAACTTATACTCCATACTCCACATATTCAACTCCTTAAACACATTACATAAAATTTAAATCGAGGAGTTTCTTATTCTGATTAATCACTAAACTTGAGACATTACTAATCCACTACTGTTGTTATTTTGAAAATTACTGGAGACAGATTTATTTAGTGAAAAAATATGCAGTGTTTGCATCAACCCCACGATTGTTATTTCATCATACTTCAAGCAGTTAAAGAGCACACTTTTATGAGTTTTTCTATCAAAGAAAAGCCCTTCTTTCTACACAAATGAAATTCTAAGTAGCAGGCAAAAGAATGATAAGTTTATACTAATGTTTATAAACAAATCCCAACACATGATATCATTTAAAGTAATTAATTAATAATGTCAAAACTGAGAGAGGCAAAATCAGCTTATCTATTGTAAAACTGAGCATCACAATCAATTATATAAGCTAACTTACTATACTAGCAAGGGGAAAAACCACAATATACTTGCACAGTTTTGACTTAAGACAGGAATGTGAGATGAAATTAGTCTCCGAAAAGACAATTGTAAGAGATTTTCAATAGCCTGTGAAAGATCTGTATTGTTGTTCCCTTGTTCAAAACATCAATTGAATGGGAGGGTGATTTGCGTCGCCATATTTGAAGAAGCATAGATCCTTTGAATTTTCTCTCAAATCAGTTTGTCGTTTAAAGTAGCAACAATTAGCCGAGCTATATGGTTGGGAGGGGTGAAATAGTGAGCTTTGTAAAGGTTTAGAGGTTTAAGCCTCCGATACAATCTGTCATTATAGCTGCAACAATGCAATACAGCGTAGCTAGTGAGTCATCAGAAAAACAAAAAGAACAATACAAAACAAAAGAACATTTTCTTAAGGAAATTATTCATCATTTTTCGTTATTTCTTTTCTTAGCACATGTTTCCTCATTTTGTTGCTGAATTTGCAGTAAACCATTTTCAACAACGAGATCCAGTTTACACCACTGGGTTCGAAACTTTGAGCTCAGTCAAAGATCGAATAATCAGATAATCGTTTAGACTCAAACTCAAACCAGTCCAAATTTCATTAAAAAAAAACAATAAAATGATCCATTATATAAATTTAGATATCAAAATATGTTTGGATCATTTTGAAGAGAAAATCACTATCTTCGACTCAGTATATGTTCTGTGATTTTGAGAGAAAAAAGTTAGATGATTATTGGATTTGCTCCCAAAATGCTCTAAACTAATCATGTTCAAACAATCCTGACATTTACAATTCTACAATCATTTAAGAAACTAAAATTAAACTAGCAATAAAAATCAATTTTCACTAGCAAGTAGAAAATTAGCAATTGCAAATAAACTAGCATATACATATCAATTCGAACACTACAAATATAAAAAATTATCAATTTAAACTTGAAAATACATTGAAACATAAACCAAAACAAGCATTAACATTGAATTAACATTCTAATAAATGAGTATCAAATTAAGAAATAAAGACGTAAATTATGAGTATCAAATTAAGAAATAAAGAACAAATTAGCAAAGAATGCCAAAGATTAACACTTACGAAGATTGAGAAGCAGAGACTGAAAGTGCGGACGACGAGCAGATTCGTTCGCGGGCACTGACAGCGAGGAGCGGTGGCGGTGGCTGGGAGGCGGCGCCGGAGCAGTGGTGGGCCGAGACTCCGAGCAGAGAGAGAGAATGCGTTATGTGTGGTGACTGGTGAGTGTCTGACGCGAATGGCGAGTCTGAGTGCTGAGAGAGAATTTAAAAGCGGCGTGTCAATTGTGTAATCTCAAATGAAACGCAAAATATTCCAAATTTTGTGACTTGATTCGATCACGCGATGGGTATTTAGCGTTTTAAAATTTGTTTTAATATAAAAATTATTTCAATTGACCATTGAATGGTTGACTTTTTTTTACTACTTAGTACTTAGATAAATTAATTAACATATTTATTTATTTATAGTTTTTTTTGTGCAGGCAAAATTTAAATTTGATAGTTTAATACAGTATTATAATACATTCTAATTGATTTTTTAAATAGCGTGCAGACAAAATTTAGATTTGATAGTTTAATACAGTAGTATAATGCATTTATTTGCAATTGATATTCCAAATTTCATTTGTTTAAAGTGTGCAATTGAAAAATAAATTTTCTAAATAATTTAATTTCATGATTAATTGCAGTGATTGCTTGAATATTTGAATAGTAATTGTTAATTATTTTTTAATTTATGATTAATTGATTTGTAGTTGTTGATTGATATAATTAATTGCCTCATAACTTATTTGTTGTGCATTGATTACTCCCTTCGTTCCTAGAAATTCCTACCACTTCCTTCATTTGGACGTTCCATGAAGTTCCTACCACTCTTACTTTATTCCATTTTAGGAAACCTTATATTTATTTTTTAATTGTGGTGGCCCACCATGTGGAACTCATCATACCACTTGCAATACACTCATATGTGTTAAACAATGCAATTTTATTTGTTTCTCTCTCCAATCTAAATTTACTTTTTAACCTCACTTCTTATATTATATTAGTTTTCATATATTACATCCAAATAGTGTATGGTAGGAATTTCAAGGAACAGAKGGAGTAGAATAAATTGRATTGTTTTAGGAATGTTTTTGGTTATTTTTTGTATGTAAGAGGGTAATATAGTAATTTAAGAGGGGGACACCATTGCTCCCCTTGGCTTATATAATAGAGATAAATAAATAAAATATTCGATCGCWAGGSTGTGTCAAAAATCAGCTTTCCTAACCAACGRACGAACGRAGTATTGGATCTTTTACGTAGGGGAGAGATAAACAWCACTACTTGGGATAMCGRCATGTTTATCCCAAGTCTTAAAGTGAGTCTCAATGGGAGTTTCAAGCAAATCTCATCAAATATTGTGTTAAAAGACTAAAGGGAGTCTCAAAGTGAGTCTTRGAAAACCAAACGAACTCAGGGCAAGATTATCCCAAGACTCCAAGACTCTCCTTCWGACTCTGYCACATCAGCKTTTCACTAACTTTTAACTTTCAAGACTCRCATCAAGACTCTTTATATTTCATACTTTATCCCAAAACTCCAATCAAGACTCTCTTTAATCTTTAAAATTATTAAATCTAATAAAAAAAAGATCAAAAAATTATAAAGACCCAATAAAAATTTGACAAGTGTCCAACAAGAGTTTTGAGTTGGGTCTTGAAAATCAAAACCCAACTCAAGACTCTGGCGAGCTGAGTCTTGAGCAAGATTATCCCTAAAACTTGAGGGAGWCTCACCTCAAGACTCCACTCAAGACCAAGGGATAATCTTGCCCTGAGACTCATGTGGACCCCTTTCTCTAATTAATAAGTGTATTAAAAAAATATTTTAAGATATTTTGACAATTTTATTGATTAAAAAATATTTGGAGATATTTTAAAAGTGAGACTGAAATGGAGTCTTAAGGATAACAGGCGTGTTCGACAATAGTAGTGGTAAGCATGCGCCTTTATAGTTGTCGAGAGTAGCTTTTAGCGGTAAAAGTAGCAAGTAGCTGAAAAGCTAGTAAGTAGTGTTGGAAGTAGCGGGTGGCGGACGAAACTATATTTGTCAATATGAGTGTATGACAGCAGTAGCGGTTGTATTTATAGTAGTAGAAAATTAATTACCAGGTAGCTTTTTTTCTAACTTAAACGCTAAATGCTCAAACATTACTCCTACTAGCGTTTGAAAAAAAGTAGCGTTTAATGCTAAACGTTACTCAAAACGCTACCTTRTCGAACATTAATAAAATTAATCAGGTAACTTTTTTATCTAATTAAAATGCTAAAAGCTACCTAAAAAAGCTGATGTGGCTGAAACTAAATTGTGGGAGTGAGTCTTAGGGATAAACATGCCCTAATAGTGGACTAGTGGTCACTAACCAGGTTTTTGTGTAAATAATAATAATAATAATCATTTGAGGGGCAAAAATGTCTTTATCTGTTATATAAGATTACAAAAACATATTTATGATATAATATGAGTTCATATTAATTAATGTAGGACAAAAAAATAAGAAATGAAAAAATCTATGCACAAAATAAAATACAACAATTAGAAAAAAAGTTATGCCTTTACATTAAACAATCTTGGTTTGAAACCAAATAAAAAAATTCGATCTATTTTATCTGAACAAAAAAAGAGTAGAAATCTTTGCTTAAAAAAATAAATTAGAAAAAATGTAAAATTAACAAAATAAATAATTATTTAAATAAATCAAATAGAAAATATAACATAAAAACTACACGCATTTCTTAACTTTTTTAAATAAAAAACTTATACTCCGTAGAATAAATGATGAAAAAAATGATACAAAGAAAAAATGAAAAAAATATAGATTTAATTTTATCATGCTAATGTGAGGGAATTGAAAAAGTCTAACCAAATTAGATAGCACAATTGATTTTTGAAATTAAAGACTGATTTTTACCATAAAATATAATTTATCTTCAATTAACTTTACTCGTCTATAAAAAAGTTTGATTGTCCCTATTTATATCAAAAATCGCCTAGCTTAGACGCGAAAACTAGACCAAATTAAGAAAATAAAAGGGCATAATTTAAAGGGTGAAAATAAAGAGAAAGAGACATAAGAAATGGTGACGCGGAACTCAAGAATAAGGAAAACAACAGGTGGCAATGAGTCTACCAATCCACTATGGTTCGAGCGTTATAGCCTGAGTACAATATACATTTCATTTGTGCTTGATTAATGCTAATGACGGGACATAAAATAACTATTTTTATGTGCACCGATGCGTCTTAGGTTTATGAAAATTGTATTTCATCATTAAAAATAATTATAAAGTATGTATCAAAGTAAAATGTTTATAGCTTATGAGCAATACAATTTTATTGAATTGTAATGTTTTTTTTAAAAAAAAATATGACTTGAATTCAAATTAAAACTATTAATCTTCAATTTATTGTTTAAAACTTTCATTTTTAATCACATAATAAACAAAAAGGTAATTTAGACACATTAATTCATATTTTTTTCAAAATTCATTAAGGTATAAAAGACTTTTAAGAAGGGGACACCATCTTCCCCCCCTTCCCTTATATAATAGAGATTACATACGAGAATTGGTAATTGCAAGAGTAACGCCGGAGTAGATCTCGAGCAAGATGTAGGACGCTTGACCCGAACCAAACTGTGCAACGTATATGGTTTGACACGCATATGAGGAGATGTCGCTTAATGGATGAATCCATGATGTATATTGATCAATAGGCGTATATACTCGAAGGGATCGACTTGATGATTGAGTGGGCTGAGACTTATGTCGGGGTAGTGATGGCAACGGATCGAATTGGACCGAATCCTATTGATCCAGATCCAGACCGTTTTTAGAAAGATCCAGATCCGATCCGTATCCGTCGGATACTTTTTCTTAGGATCCATATCCCTATCCGACGGATCTACGGATACGGATCTTAAACGGATCTTACGAATAATTGCAAAATTTCGCCTATTTGAAATGTCAAAACAACATTTAATAATCAAGCATCGATCTGTTTTTTTTTTGGGTCAAACTTAGAAAATAAACAAAGTACACCCTAACAAAATTACAAATCCACAAAGTTCAACAATTACAAGTAAAAGTATAACAAAGTACAACACTACAAGTTTACAAAGAAACAAAAAATATATGTATTATTAAAAAACGGGTAAACGGATCCGGATACGATCCTTATATATACCCGGATCCGTATTTTCTACACAGGTTCCGTATCCGACCCGGATCCGTAGGGTCAAAATTTAGGATCCATATCCATAAAAACGGATAGGATCCGGGCGGGTCAGAATCCATGCATCTTCTAGTCAGGGAGAAAATCAATATGATTGGGACTTAGGCTAATGAGATTGAGATGATGATCTTCCATAGTTAGAGACAAAAGGTTATTGGATGAATGTTTTTGCATGCTACTGTATCGATATGCTCTCGGGCCGAAGGAATTGTCTGCTATCTCTGATGAATTATATACTACTAGTATTGATGCACGTGATGCGTGCTTGATATTTTTTAGTCGATAAATTTTTTCTTTTTTTGCATAATTGCTAAAAGTAAAATTAAATGTTAAACATTTATATTTCTAGTTACATTGCTTGTGTCTTTGTGACTTTAGGTCTCCCACCCAAATTTTCTTTTTCGTCGTAGTATTTAATTAATATGGATGAAATTATTTTGAAGAAGTTGAATGCTATGATTTTCAACCAATAATTAGTAATAAAAAATAATCGGTACCTCATTTGTTTGAATTTTTATGTGGAATAATAGTAATAGTTTCATTAATGTATATTTTGGTTTGTTCATATATGTTTTAGCAACTATTTGTCTTTTGAATAGATTGAACTGATATTAATTGTTTATATGTAACTAGTTTTTTATGCACGCGATGCGTGCGACTTTATTTCTACTTAATATGTTTTAGTGTTTCGAGAAGTTTATGCATGAGATTTTTTTAAAATTATGTTGTTTTTCCAAAGAATTCTAGTCTTGATTTTTTGAAATTAAGTCTTGTTTATTTTATGAGATAAAAATAAAATCATCATCAAGTTGCACATAAATTGAAAAAACATTGATCAATTACTATTAATTGTAGTCTCGTTTTTATTTATGTATATCTAATATCTATTATACGTGTTGCAAAATACTAAAAAAATTCGATGGAGAGAAAAAGAACACTAAAACATAGGTACTTGGTGTAAAACTAAATTCTATTTCCCCTGTTATCCGTAGTCATTTTAACCTGTATCCCTTATTTATTAGAAAATTTTAGGGAAATTCTATACGGTAGCATCAAGTTTTGCCAAAATCTACACGGTGGCAACCTAAGTTTTTTTATTCTATACCGTGGCCCTGAGGTTTTGGGAATTCCACATCGTGGCCTCAAGGTTTGTTTTTTCCATATGGTAGCAAACTCAAACCTTAAACAATTCCTAACCACCTAACCCACTCCCCCCAAACCACCCAATCACCACCCCTCTCTCTTCTACCTCACCTCCCAGCAAGCCCAGCCATCAACCGCCACCACCCCAGCCAACCTCCAGCCGTGACCTATCCACGCAGATAGTCAACTTCCAGTCGCGACTCACCCAACCGTCACTCACCCACCCAACTTCCAACTGCGACCTAGCCACGCACGAACGGAGCTCTCTTCTCGCTCCTCCACCACATCACCACCGTCGGTCCTCCTCTTTACTTTTCGTGAATTTTGAATAGAAAATAGGAAGGAAGAAACTTAGGGTTTTATTTTAATCCAATCAAACTCTTTGGATCCAAAACGAAAATTACAATTAATTATATGCTTTTGCAATTCAATACAAAACAAAACAAAACAAAGCCCTAAATTAATTTGCTGAAAATTTTGATTAAAATCTTCTCCTTGAATAATTATTGTTCGAACTGGGTGGTTGTGGTTGGAGCTGGGTGCGGCTGCGGCGGAGGTTAATGGTTAGTTGGTTGAGGTTGGGTTTGTCGTGGTGGCAGGGTAAGGTGGAGTGAGAGGAGCTCGAGTGGCGGTGTCGGTGTGTGTGGTTGTGAGAGAGGAAAGTGGTGTGCGGTGGTTCAAGGTAGTAGGGCTGGTGGGCTGGTTCAAGGTGGCTAGGGTGGTGGCGGCTGGTGGCTGGACCTGTTGGGAGGTGAGGGATGAGAGATAGGGGTGGTGGTTGGATGGGTTGGGGGAGTGGGTTAGGTGGTTAGAAATTATTTAAGTTTTGGGTTTGCTACCATATGGAAAAAACAAACCTTGAGGTCACGATATGGAATTCTCAAAACCTCAGGGCCACGGTATAGAATAAAAAAACTTAGGTTGTCACCGTGTAGATTTTGGCAAAACTCGATGCTACCGTATAGAATTTCCCAAAATTTTATCCATCGTAATTTTTTTCTCCTTCATTTATATGAGAGTCAATTTAAACATTCAAATCAATAATATTTTGTTTTACTATTACCTCATTACTGATGAGAAACTTTTTTTTTTAATTTTATAAATTGAGTGAATTATGCTTTAATTTGATCCTAATTTATTTTGTTTTTAGGTTTATTACATGTTACATATTTGACAATATTTTTTAAATTATATGTAAGATTAATTGTGGAATTGATTATGTTACATTTGACAATTTATTTGAATTTTGTGTGACTACTATGATAAGAGTAAAGGTATTTGTATTTTCCCAAGGGGGACACCAATGCTCCCCCTTGGCCTTATATATATAAACCGCAGGGTCGGAGCTAGGATAATAGAGGCCTGTTCAGATTGATAATATGAGGCCTTGAATTGAGGGTATCGACATACTAACTCATAGTCTAATGAATAGTTCAAACTATGAGTTAATAATAGAGAGTTTTTGATTTCAATGATGTTAATTTGAAAAAAAAAAAATTGTTGAACAATGAAAAACCAAATATTAAAGGATTAGAATTGGGAAAATAATTTAGATGCAATGAGATAGTATATATATATATAATTGGAGGCATTGACTTTTGAGGAGAATAATAATTGAAGGGCTTTAAAGAAAAGAAGTAGAAAAGACACTTGACTTATTTGACAAATAAAAGGGAAGAAAATTGACAAAATATCAAGCCCAAGAATCGAACACAAGTCTTTTGGAAAAAACCATCAAACCATCATCCTGTCCATATGTCCACTGTTATCTTGTAACAATTAATATATATACAACGATTTCGAGGCCCTTTTTCCATATGAGGCCTGCGCGGCCGCGCAGGTGGCGCCGGCCAAGCGTCGGCCCTGTTAAAACACACACACACACACACACAAAGGCAATGGAGTAATATGTTGGCTATAGCTCAGTGGTAGTTACGTGTTATATTGTGGGAGTAGTAGTGGCGGTTGATGAATGGGTGGGATTGGTAGGGAATCACGAAGTATATCTGTAAGATATACAAAGGTTGTATATCTAGGGTTGTTATGTCTTTTTTGCATGACTTACCCGTAAATGTTGTTACAGTCACTTACTGTGCATGTGACTCTTTACTCACCGTGGTTTCCGTTTTCATGACTCCAGTTTATCTTGGTCAATAACAGTCCTCGCACATGATATATAACTTCCTTTACAACACTTTCTTCTTGTTTCCCCTTTGATTTCTTCACTCTCGTTCTCAGAGGTCTTGTTTTTGTTTGGCTCAATTTGAAGTTGCATTTCCGCCGTTAACTAGTCTTGAGCAGCAGTAATCTCTTCTTCCAATGTTCTTCAATATCATTCCCTACCATTCACTCTGTAACTGTAAGTTCCTCCCAACGCTGTGGACGATATTTATTTGCAGTAATCGGCAATATTTTACTAAATCTGAAAAATCGTAAATGTATGAGATGTTGTTCGTTCTACTTATTTATAATAATTTATTTATTTATTTATTTATTTATTTATTTATCTTGTATTCATTCTTTATCGACCGTATTCGTTGCTGCAGCATTACAGAAAATCAACCCAAAAAATTAAACATAAACGCAACTACTTCTAGAATACACAAAATAAAAAATGTTTACTGAAAATTCCAATAGAAACCAACCCAAAAGTTCAAAAACAAAATCATCACCGAAATAAAATGAGCAATCACTTAAATAGTTTGTGTTGATATCTTAATTTATCCAAATTAAAATCTTGTAATTTCCGAATAATAAAAAACCTATATTAATTATGACAAAACAATAAAAAAAATTAAATAAATAACCTAATATAATGAACAAATAAATCGTGCTCAATCAAAAGTGGTGTACGGTCGTATTTACCTTGCTGAATACGTAAAAACATCTCCATTCTTGGATTCCAATAGTCAGTGGGGTTCATCGGCAGTCATAACTTGTCCACCAGCTCTCTTCACGACGAGTTTTTCCGGGTAGTGTCGAGGTAATGGGCATACTCCGATAGATTATCGGATGCGGGTTTGTTGGTTCCAAGTAGAAATTTGTGGCCTTTGTCCTCATGCCCATCACTCTTCACGACCACTCTTGCAAGCGATGTTTGGTTCGCACATCTCGTCGGAGTGTTCAACGCTCAACCTCCCCTTTCTCAGTAGCAAGGAAAGGTTGGATTGTCGTAGCACCATACTTGGATTGCACCAAGCCCTTTCCTTTTTCAACACCAATAGGGGAACAGACCGAACTTGCCCCCCCCTTGCCCCAGCAAACGGGTGAGGTGGGACGACGGATCACACTGGAAGTTTCCCGTTGCTCTAATCACCACCTGAAGGGGGAAGGGGGGTGTGAAGAGAAGTGGGGGCTGGTGTGGTTACGTGTTAGGACTTTTGCCATTGGTTCAAATATGAGGCCTTTTGCCACTGGGTACAATCTGACCGTTATACTAGTCAATGAGGTATTTGACATTATTCAGCCTCGTTCTGGCCAAACCGTTTGTTTCTCAAGTAACGGTCGCCTAGTGGCYTGGCCCCTTCCTTAGGGCCACAATGGGCAAGACATATTAATATTTGACTATTTATAAGCATTGATGTCGATGAAAACCAAACCACTAGAAGAACAATATCTGTTTATGGTCGTAGCCCTAACGAAATGGCTTCTTTCGTAATCAACGCAATACGGCGTTCAGTGATTGAGTATCGACAAGCTATTTCATTATTGTAGTTTCTACTATTTCATGTCAATTTCTTCGATATTTATGTTGTAGTTTATAAATTTATTGTCAAGGTAAATGCACCTAATTTGAATTTGAATTTTACTTGAGTATTTATCTCAAATTTTCAAATTTGTGGGTTAAATACAAAWTAAATAAATTTATATTAAATGTAAAATTCAGTTAATTTGTATCAACATTTCAAATTAACTTGTGTATTTATGCCATTTCATTTGTTTTTTTATTTGACACAAATAATCATAAGTTTCGGAAATTTTAGTAGGTTGATCTATAAAATAATTTGGTTGGTTGTATGTAGCCATTGGATTGAGTAAAAGTGAAATTAATCAACAGTGTGTGGGGTGTTATCCATGTGACACCTTATCCTGCAATTCTATTGGAGCACTTTACAAACCAATGAGCTGTGTTGGGATAGTTATCCTTGTGAGCTTCATTTATCAAATCTTGTCCATTCATATGAATTTTCAACCTTTGGAACAACGATTATACATGCAAAGAGGTAGGGGCTAATAGATTTAAACAACCGCCAACGACATAACATTCACCAGAAATTTGAGCGGGTTAATGAATTACTTGAATTGCCGCCAATAACCCATGAAATTTATTCTGAAAATTTGAAAGTTGTGGACAAAAATTAAACTTCAGCCTCATTATAAATTGAGACASARCCACATTATTGGAATCGCCCATAAACCTWAATTTTCGAGGAGGAAGTAATGGCTGCTCCCCCTATCAATTTAAATGACAACTTTACACAGAAAATGAACCAAATGAAAAAACCCAACAAGAAATTGTGTTTGAGGAAAGCTTAATTGGTGAGGAGAGTGAAATTGATTTCACAAAGTTGGTGTACTATGTCAAGTCTAGTAATGATGGTCTTACGTGGTTAGAAGACATAGAGGTGTTGCCAAACTTGATGATGATGCCCAAGGGCGCTGCTGCTGGACGACCAGTACACCTTCCTAATTTTACTGGCAGGTACAGGAAGGTAGATCTGGTCGAAAAACATCGAAGGCTATTCCAGATTGTGGAGGAGAATCCTGGAGTTCCAAACCGGTTGTCAAGTTGGATGCACCGGTCATCAATCTAACCACGGCTGAGATGGCTGTGATTATCTATTCATACGATGATGCTCTACAAGTGTACCAAATTGGAAGGCAACTAACAACAATTGGCCTTGTCTGTGGTGAAGGTGGGGTGACAAATGAAATGACTACTAGCTAGGCGATTCCATAGGGTGAAGATCACACCAGAAGTTGACCCCGATATCCCACCTTTGCCTAATCAGGTCAGAATCGTGATTTGGAATGCACTACAAAAAAAATCGTTTTAGGGACGGATCGAATCCGTCGCTAAATTGGCGAAATTCGTCACTACAATGATTTAGCAACGGATTTAGGGACGGATTCTATTCGTCCCTAAAACCTTCGTCGCTAAGTGAAATCAGCGACGGATTTGGAATTTCTGTCCCTAAATTAGGGACGGAAATTTAGGGACGGAATGTTAATCCGTCCCTAAATTAGGGGCGGATTTCCAAATCCGTCCTTAAATTTAGGGACGAAAATTATAAATCCGTCCCTAAATTTAGGGACGGAAGGACGAAAATTGAAATCCATCCCTAAATTTAGGGGCGGATTTTTAATTTCCGTCCCTAATTGAAAATGAAAAAAATTAAAAAGTTGGGATGAGTACTATTAATCACCTCTTAACCACCTCCTAACCATCTCTAAATCATTGACAAATCAAGTATTAATAGCAACTCATGCAGCACTTGAGAGGAATCGAACTCGTGACCTCAAAGTCACCAACCAAAGCCCCAACCAACTACTCCAATGACCAACTTGTGTATTTGAATAGCTAAAATTTGTAAATATCTGCTTCCAGAATTAGGGATGGATTCCAAAATCCGTCTCTAATTTAGGGACAGATTCCAAAATCCGTCTCTAAATTTAGGGACGGATTCCAAAATCCGTCTCTAATTGGGCATGGATTCTAAATTGTGCTAATTTAGCGATTTTCTTAGATGGTGTTCAATGGCAAAGGAGTGGGGATTTTTAGGGACAAGTTTTTGAAAACTGTCCCTAATATATAATTTTCATTTTTTTGTTTTCCAAATTTAGGAGGGACGGAAAATTAAAACCCGTCCCTAATTTAGGGACGAAAATCCAAATTCGTCCTAAAATTAGGAGGATTTAATTTCCCGTCCTCAATCAGAGGACGGATTTCAAAAAATCCGTCCTAATTTATACTCCATTTTTGGTTTTCAAATTTAGGGACGAAAAATTAAAATCCGTCCTATAGGGACGAAAATCCAAATCCGTCCTAATTTAAGGGACGGATTTTAATTTTCTGTCCTAAATTAGGGACAGATTTGAGATTTTTGTCCTTATATTTCTATATTTTTACAATTGAGCTCACCTACAAACCATACAATTAGGGACGGATTTTTGAATTGTCCTAATTAGGACGGATTGTTTATCCGTCCCTAATTAGTGACGGATTACAAATTTCGTCCCTAAATTAGGGACGGATTCAGATCATCCCTAATTATCCGTCGCAATATGAGCTTTTTTTGTAGTGTGGTAGCCTTCATTGAGAAAAATTAGAGAGGCTCAATGAGGCATACATACATTGCTCTTTGTGCTTACTGAGACGAGGATATCAGAAATAACTTCCGCTTGTGTATGAGGAAGTGGACCTTGTATATGGTTTGAAACATTTATGAGGTGAAAAGTCTTAGTGGTGGTGTGATGTCCTGTGGACAAGGACTTATGTGATGTGGGATACGTACAAGAGGCCTTGAGGGAAGTGAGATGTTCTACATTACAGATATTCATGTAAGTCACAATCAAATTTCTGATTTGATTTAGGCAACTATGATATGATAGGTCTGAATAATCGTCTCTCACATAATCTTGTTTTTGATAAGCAAACAGTTCTGATAATTTATTCAGGCATTTTTTTATAATTTGATTTCATGCACATATGAGAAGAGCGGAGCACATTTGGATGGAGTTTGTTTAGGGCATAGGTTCAATAAATGGGCATTTAATTATCAGTGGTATGTCTGTTTTTTGTTGCGGCTGGCTTTAGTTAGTCTGCAGATGGCTGTTGATGATATTAGTCGAGGACGTGATTTTTGTTAGTCTACAATTATCATTTAAGGAATTATATAGTCGTAACACTAACTAATTATAGTTTCTTTTTTCCTATACAATTATCATCGTATCCAATATAAAATCAGGAAAGCAATTGGATAAATGATTCCACATCTGATTATAACCACATTATACAAATTGGCAAAAGAATTAGAAATAACAAGAATATAAGGGCAATTGGATCAACTGATTCATTGGAATATATATATATATATATATATATTATTATTATATTTATATATAGTATATATATATATTATATATATATATATATATTAGAATAGGAATGTGACAACACAACTTAGGTGACAACTAAAATTTTAATATTGACGTAGGATTTCCGAGATGGACGGTCACGATTTAATCTATGTATATACTTGTATTTCAATTGCGGATCATGAAGGTTAAGGGAGTAACGCGTGTACGTTCATCAACAGTAGTAAAGTCTTTGTATACCTTTACTCTTGTATGTAACCTTAATTTCGTAAAATGACATTTATTTTGGTTTCCGTTTTCATATAACTGTGGTTTTTCATTGGATCCTGAATATATATAATATATATATATATATATATATATATATATTATATATATATATAATATAATTATATAATATATTAATATAATATATATATATATATATATATAAATATATATATTATATATATATATATAATATATATAGGCATCAAATGGATCAAATGAGAGAACTCTTAAAATGAGAAGCGTGAGAAGCAATTCAGAGGTTGGATTTTGAATGGAAGGTCAGAATTTATTTCAACGATTTAAAAGTAAATGTGCATATTTTTATAGCATGAATGTGCATATTTTTATCATAAAATGTGGTCATATTCTTAAACAAATGCACATTCATTTGGAAAATTCCGTGCACATTTATAAAATTATGCATATCTAGCGTCATCTAAAAATAAGGGCCAAGATTGCTATCTCACCTCCATTTTAAGGGTTACTTCTATTGAATCCCAATCCTATATAATATAATATTATATATATATATATCTATTATTATATGTATATTGAACGTGGAAAACCAAACCAAATGGGGTAATTAACTTTATAAGGGTACATTGAGGTTTCAAAGGGTACATGAGACTAGAAGTCACTTTTTGATGAACATACAAAAACAACAAACCCCAAAACATTGTAGCAACACGCGTACCCCTTTAAACCTCCAATGTACCCCAGGTTGAATTATAAGTCTAATGCTAGATTAAATCGTGGCCTTCCATTTCAAGATCCTACGCTCAAGATTAGAAGTTTTCGCCTAAGGGTTTGGTTTTCACATATATATTAGCAAATTGCTGCTCTCATACACAAAAAGGAATACAAAGACCCATCATATATACATCATCTTCCTAGGCTACAACCAACCTTACAAATACTACCCATAACACTAGCACATTATACATTATTAGACACTTGAATACAATCACTTGAGGAACAAAACCAAGGCAAAGAACAGAAAGGTCAGCACAAACAACTTCTTGTCACTAATTTGGGACTTCAGTTGCCACATGGTTTTAGTATTGGCAATTCCCATCTCCTCCACTTCATCATACAAGTCCTTCTTCATTTGAATAGTCCTAAGCTTGTTTCTAAGCACATGATTCTGAGCTTCTAACTCACAAATGGTATTATCCTTAACAAAGATCATGTGTTATAGCTTAGCAACTTCATCCACAACATTAATCCACTTCCGGAACCCACAACTCTTCCACAAATCATAACAAAACCCTTACTTAAGTAAACAATTCAGATGGCAATTGTTCAATAACAATAAAAAAGACCAAAAGCCTTACTTAATTACACAATTCAGAGGTCAATTTGTTCAAGAACAATAAAAAAAATCAAAACCCAAACTCAATTACACAATAATGAATTAACTTCATAAAAAAACAAGAAAACTATTAAATCAACAAAATTAGGACTTACAGGTCCACGGGGGCAGCAATAGAACTTCCTCCCCTTCATTGGACAATCAGCTCTCACAACCCTCACCACAACACGTTCATCATGGTAGCAGAGCACATGAGAACTAGAGCCTGAGAAGGTACGCGATTTGGAATCACTAGAAGATGAACCACTTGAGATGTTTTTTGCCCAAAGCAAGAGAAAGAGAGAGCAAGAGAGGAGATGGTGAGGTTATGAAATTAAYAGAGCAAAGAGTGAAGTGATAGAAAAGAAAATAAAAGGAGGAAGGTAGGAGTAATAAATAGCCAACAGTCAAGGATTTATTTGAATTGAAAGTAAAAAAAAAAACAAGAAAAACATACAATTAACCGGCCAAAATAATAAGCAACCTGTTGTAACAGGTAAATAAATCCAATGACCCATTAAGAGCAGATTATGAGTTTAATTAAGATTAATTAAAAAAAACTCTCATTTGAGATTATTTTGAGCAGACCCATAAAAATTGGGATTTTTAATTTCAATTTTTCGTATAAATTTGTCAGGTATAATTTATTTTATAATTYGGAAAACTAGTTTTAGATAATTACACTTATATCCCRATACKATGAYGTTCTAATTATTATGTTTTCATTTTCATTGTTGAACATAGGGACCGAGAAGCGGTGATTCYGACTCAGACTAATGGATGATGGCGTCAGGCAACCAATCTTAATCATTAAGCTGCATTGAAGGGAAGTGCTTTGTTGTAATCGGGTGTATGCTGTAATCGGGTTTTGTAYCTTGTAATTGGKTTTTTTAATCGGGATWTTAATATGGAAATGGAATCCMAACAAGCCGTTTAATAATGAAAAAGGTTGTAGTTGTAGTTCATGGTTTGTTTGTACGTAGCTATGACAAGTTTAATGCTCAAAAGTTGCAACTACTTATGTCAATTGCTCTTGGTTAATTTGTCACTTGCTAATAATTTTTTTTGTCAGAATTTTATATTTTTCATTTACACAGAGAAACTGCCATACAAATTGATTTACAATTTGTGACATAAATTGGACATYCGTGTATATATAACTTGATGTTAGGTACTGCTATAATACGTTTAGAAGGTACCGTAAAAAAATAATAGGATGAGCATTGGTCCCGACAACTATCCTACTAATGCTGTAAATAATTTCACACAAACAAGGCCAAGGTTGTCATAAACAGTCAATTCATCTAACATTGGTCATCACAAAGATGATGTCTTCGACAAGCACAAATGYAATATTCTGAACACAAAATCACAATTCAGCAATACGATATTGGAAAGCAATACAGTACAAACTAAGTTTAACTATTACAATAATTCAACAACAAGGCCCATTCAAGCGCTTGCATTACATTGTTCTTCGCAATAACAACTTCTTCGGGGATGAGACTACATGACAAGGACACAAATATGGAAAATCCACAACCTCAACCATCACATGCTAGCAGCACTCAATCTGCAAAAGCATATAAGAAAGAAATAAAAATCCATAATAAAATAGCACAAAATGAGNCGTGTATATATAACTTGATGTTAGGTACTGCTATAATACGTTTAGAAGGTACCGTAAAAAAATAATAGGATGAGCATTGGTCCCGACAACTATCCTACTAATGCTGTAAATAATTTCACACAAACAAGGCCAAGGTTGTCATAAACAGTCAATTCATCTAACATTGGTCATCACAAAGATGATGTCTTCGACAAGCACAAATGYAATATTCTGAACACAAAATCACAATTCAGCAATACGATATTGGAAAGCAATACAGTACAAACTAAGTTTAACTATTACAATAATTCAACAACAAGGCCCATTCAAGCGCTTGCATTACATTGTTCTTCGCAATAACAACTTCTTCGGGGATGAGACTACATGACAAGGACACAAATATGGAAAATCCACAACCTCAACCATCACATGCTAGCAGCACTCAATCYGCAAAAGCATATAAGAAAGAAATAAAAATCCATAATAAAATAGCACMAAATGAGGCCTCATAATAAAAAATTCATATTATGATTTGTTCTGATTGTCTCATGTCTGATGTTATAATGATTRCCACTCTTACCCTCAGTCAGAAAAGCTCAGGCTAAGTGGATTTAWTATAAACTGTACATATAGAGCCGAGATCATGGCTAGGTTTGGCTCGATGGCTAAACTATTGGGTAAAACATATCTMGCTTATATTTTATAAGCCTCGGTAGGTTTACGCCTATCGCAGGGGAGCCTGAACTATGCAAGTAATCAACTTTACCATGATTCACAAAAACTCAAAATCTAAGCCAGTTAGACTACTATAATGGGCCAGTTTATAACAAGAGGGCCATATAAGTGTCACTCCTTTAGCCAGAAACACAAGAGTTTACAATAGTACTACTTTTTCATGAATTCCTGCTCAAGTGCATTCTATGATTTTCATTACCATATAAAATATAACACAAATTTACATCACTTAGGCTAAAAAAAATGGCAGACATTCTCTGCACCAAAATTGCAATCCAACATTTCACAACCAACTATTCATCTTCACAAAACACACCTTGATCACTCACACTATTCCTCAGTCTCAGTAGTAAGCAAAATAGCTAAAGAGTTGACTTCTTCAACTCAAAGGAGCATCCATTAAAAAGCACCCAACACCATAATACAAATTACAATTTCAATAATTATCCAAGAGAGCAGAGTGGCCCTAGTTAAAATAAAACAGATAGGAAATACAAAATCAAACAAAAAAACAACCAACCTCAACCGATGTTCCGGGCCATCAACTCAACAATGGGGACTGTCTTCCTCCGCTTCGTGGGTTGTTTGGATTCTTGAACAAGAGCAGCAGATGCCATACAAAGCAAATAACACATTCATTTTTTAGTCACTGATTACAAAGGAAGGCAAAGGTAGAGTAATGAAAAAAAGAACATACATTTACCTTGCTTGAACACTTTCCTTTAACYTTCCCTTTGGCCTTGCTTTTGCCCTTTCCCTTGACTTTGCCTTTGACCTTCCCTTTGTCCTTCACCTTCACCTTCTCCGAAACCTTACCATTCCCCTTTCCAGTATTTTTCTCCTTACCCTTCTTCTTCCCCTTACCCTTCTTGTTCTCGGCCTTAAGATTAGTGAATCCCATCTCCAATGCAGATTTGAAATGTGTAGTCCGGAGAAGACCACGCTTCTTTGGTATATCAGGATCCTTAATGTTGATTTGGCTTGTATCATTAGGTGAACGATTAGTATCACTGCAGTGTGTACCCACATTAGTTTCAAAAATAACGCATGTGAAACTACTTAAAGGTGATGCCAAGTTCGACTCCGCATGAGACACAGACTGCTGCTTNTTCCCTTTGGCCTTGCTTTTGCCCTTTCCCTTGACTTTGCCTTTGACCTTCCCTTTGTCCTTCACCTTCACCTTCTCCGAAACCTTACCATTCCCCTTTCCAGTATTTTTCTCCTTACCCTTCTTCTTCCCCTTACCCTTCTTGTTCTCGGCCTTAAGATTAGTGAATCCCATCTCCAATGCAGATTTGAAATGTGTAGTCCGGGGACGACCACACTTCTTTGGTATATCAGGATCCCTAATGTTGATTTGGCTTGCATCATTAGGTGAACGATTAGTATAACTGCAATGTGTACCTACATTAGTTTCAAAAATAACGCATGTGAAACTACTTAAAGGTGACGCCAAGTTCGACTCCGCATGAGACACAGACTGCTGCTTAGCTTTCTAATTTTCCTCCTCCAACAGCACTTTTGCTTTTACTTCCTCCATAACTCTTTGTATTCCCAATTCAGCAATTTTAGTCCTAGCTTCAAATTTGTCAGCAAATTCAGTCACAGTGTCRTACAAACCAAATAGGCGGTCACGATGCACTAACTCTGCTCCTYGTTTCAGATCTTGAAAACCAACCTTTAGAGTCGAGTGCTTCCATTTAACATCTCTTCTCCATTTTTTGAGGACGTACTTCTCGGCCCAATTCTTCWTGCAACGCTTATCAAACACACGAAGCAAGTGTCGGCATATTATGCCATTTGTTTCGAACATTTTCAATTGCAATAACCGAACTCAGAATCCAATAGCAACTTAACTACGTAAAAAGTTTGTTTATTGGTAATAGTAGGTTCGAATCGATCCTTCTGAAGAATCYAAACCCGATCTTGCATCAAAAACTGAATGGTGTTACTATCAATTTGTTTCTCCTCCTTTATAATACAATGACTAACCCGCTCACATTCCCTTTGAAGTTCCCTAAACTTATTGCAGATATAGATTTTCCGAAAGAACTCCTCTGCACTATAGGCAGTTTTGAGAGGGCAATTTATTTTGCCACCCATTGCATTTGCATCATTATCTTGCGAAATATGCCTCTCAACTGCTAAAATGTAACGTTCACTAAACTCACACAACATTATATCCTTAGTCACAAATTGATCAAAAAAACTGTGGATACTCTCCACACGTTGGGTGGAACGCATCCCTGCCAAGAAGTGATCAGTCATGAAGTCGGGAACCCACATATGTCGTTCCATAAACAAATTTGCTAACCAATCATTACCCTCCAAACACAACAAACTTTGTCCAATTAGACTCAAACTCCTCCTCATCCAAGCTGTTGTAAACAACCTCTAACAACCTATCTTTCAGATCTTCATATCTGAAATTAAAAACAAAACTAATAAAAAAACTATYAAAAATTGCATTTTTGAGAATAATTTTTTTAGGAAAATAGGAGTATACTCACCTATCATGTGAACCCAACTTGTAAGGCAACTTGTWTAGAATGTGCCAGATGCACCATCTGTGTCGTGTGTTGGGCATGAMTTTTTCCAAAGGTTTCCTAAAGGCAACTGCTTGGTCGGTCAATATTCATTCGGGTTGTCTTCCTYTCATACACAACAACCACTGTTCAAACACCCACTCAAAGGTATCACAATCCTCCTTTGTGATCAAGGCACATCCAAGAAGAATGGTTTGCCCATGATGATTCATGCCGACAA